>JACBKR010006718.1:0-10701 GCA_014218235.1 Colocasia esculenta
CTGGAACCAGCCAAAACACGGACATTAACAATTCTGGAACAGTTACGCAGCAGGATATTAACGTCAACATCGGTTGTAGTCAACCTGGTAGTTGACGTCAAGGTCTCGCTGCCAGAATGAGTTGGCGTCCAGGGGGTGGCCGCCCACTGGGGGTTGGCGTCCAGGTCTGGCCGCCAACAGTGCCTTGGCGTCCAGGTCCTGGCCGCCAGCAGCACTGTGCAGCCGAAACACTGACAAACCTAAATTAATGTATAAATGCACTAAAATAATTTAGTATATGCAAAAATAATTTCATATATCATTACCACATAAAATACTTGCATTATGTAATATTTAATTATTACAACTTACACTAATCATAATTAAGAACAATATGCATCAATACATACATATATGCACACATACGTACACATTGCATAATTACATACATACGCATGAACTTATGATTAAAATGTGTCCATTATTAGTTAAATATTGTATGCATTATATCATCCAAGTACTTTAACACCTAAATAATTAACATGCTTAAAGTAGATAAATATTATTTAAACAAGGATAACACATGTATTACATACGCACATCCATAACACTAACTATGTGCATTAAAATAATTAAATAAAATAGGCACCTCAATAATTAGATAATTCACACAGTTTAAATATATAATTTGCATGCTCAGAAATAAACTCATGATTACTTACAAAGTGTATGATAATAATTTCTTACTATGTGTACAACACGCACCATATGCATGAGATTTACATACATTGATAACTAGATAATGCATGCACAATTATGTATGTTTTATACTTGTATGAAAATAGCACACATATACTTACATGGTCCACAGTAAATTACCTACTACATGGACAATGTTATCTATATATTATTCATATACTATAGATGAATTGATGTACGTAGGATTAAATAGATAGATAGCACATGCATAAGGTAACATACATATGTATATATATACTTAATATATTTAGAACATAATTATATACACTATGCATGAAGTAGATAACTACAACATGCACATCAGAAATTCGATATCATGCATAATATGACTTAAGTATTATGAGTCTAAGATTTTTAGTATTCACAATATGCCTCAATGTAGCTAATTGTCTCTTCTCATGTAAAATTTATATATATGCATGAGTTCATAAGGAATATAGAAATTATAATACGCGCATTGAATACACACACAACAAATAAATACATGCACAATATAAAATGAATGAAATTTTCGGGGTATCACACTCTCCCCCCCTTGAAAAAGATCTTCGTCCTCGAAGATCGAATCAAGTACCTGTAATGACGTCGTCGAGATCATTTCCGACTAATCCTTGCTCCTTTATGATTACTAATGAAGCATCTCTTGAGACGAACTTCGTCTTCAGGTTCGGACATTCCTTAAGCCGATGATCTTTGCTGCCACATCTAAGACACCTTCCTTCCATTCGCCAACATGCTTCCCGCCATGACGTTTCCCACAATGAATGCATTCGGGCTTCTCACTGCCTGATGCCACAGTTGATTGTTGACCTTCCATGAGTTTCTTCATTCCTATCTGCCTTTGGAATGGTTTTGGTGCTTCCTCCTTTTGAGCTTCATTTTCTCCTTGATATGATTCCACTTTATTCTCTTGCTTGGTCGCCACGCCTAGGACTTCTTCCAAAGTACGGGAATCAAGCTCTAAAAGCCTAGTCCTCACTGATGGTTTGAGTCCTTTCACGAATTCTTTAACTTGCGGTTCTGCTCATACCTCCTAGACTGAGCATTTGCCTACCACGTCCAGCCATAATCTGCAAAATAGTTAATTAGTTAGAATCTAGGATACTAATCCTAACTATCTTTTAACTATCTTCCATTCATATTAGTAATTTCTACATTTATGGACAATTCCCTATAAAGACTTGCAATATGGTGGTGATGATGTCTATCCATGTACAATTTCAACTTTGGGCTCTGATACCAATCTCTATAACGACCCTCCTCATACCGGTACGATTATACCAATCCCCATCGATATAAAGAGCGTCATTACAGTGGGATAAAACCCAACACTAGCTGATAGGTTGAAAAGTACGTAGATAGCAAATGATTTCAGAGGAATAAATTCAACAATTTAACTTAGTCCATCACCATCCCATATTCCACAGTCTATATAGTGCAAAAATAGAACGACAATGTCCACATTATTACATGATGAAAGAGCTACATTGTCCAAATAACATTTTTATTCAACTATGAAAGGAAAAATACAACTACTACTTGCTCCTCAAAAGCCTCTCCTCCAAGATAGCGTCTCTCCCCCTAGCACGGGATACCTGTCAACCTGTATGCCGAAGCAAGGGTGAGTCCAAAGACTCAGCAAGTAAAACAAAGACTTAATCTTAAACATATCACATTCACATTAAGCTATTAAACACTCATGAATACATACAATCATTTAAACTCCCAAACACATGGAACATACTCTTAGCTATCAACACATTTTTAATCACCTAGACATGCTTCATTCTATCATATGTTTATTCTAAATCATGGATACTATTACTATACACTTGTACATATTCTCTACATTAACACATAACATGATTCTTCATTTCCACATTAATTCATTTCATGACATATTTCTACAACTAGAACATAGAATTAGACATAAAGGAATGAACAAACTAATATGATGACTATTCACTTTTCACATGCACTTTTCATATTTAATTTCACATTTTGCTTGCTGTTTTAAATGTACATACATCTCATACACATGGTTTCATATTTTATAACATGAATTAAGAAGTTAAAACATGGTCAAATTGGTTGGCAACGATAAGTACTAAAGCATGAAACTTTGTACTAAGCAAACATCACATCTAGCATGGAACCTAATTAATATTACACGTATTTATCACCTTCATAACTACATTTTACTTGCTGTTTTGACATGAATTACATTCAATTACATGGATTTACATTTGTTCATATGTTATCTTATCCAATTCACAATTCTACATTTTCATCTTTCATGTTGCATAAATGACATGGTTACTCATGTTTATTCACATACACTATTACATGAAGAACAATAAACTACATGACATGATGATAAGCATGATATTGCAAATGAGGTAATTAATGCATGAAAACATGAACATTATGCATTACTACATCGGTTTTCACATGCAAGCACACTTCAATAACATTAACTGTCTCTTACATATCTTTTCACATATTCTTCACATCATTTACTCTTTGGTTTCATTTATCACATATCATATCATTTGCACTCATCATGTGCCACATTCGCATATAATCTTACACTTTATTCATATTCCAATTACTTAAAATGCCATGACACATAGTCCTAACTACCTATTAGAGGACACAAACCAATCTCTCGTACTCATAACTCATCGCATCTCATAACACATAACTCATAACACAACTCATATCACATACCCACCACCTAGGCAATGAAGTGGTGAATCTTGGTAACTGCGCAGACCGGGAGAAGCCCTCTCCACCCTATCCAGTGGTACTTGTCCTCCGGGTTTTTCCTAATGCCTTTAGGACAAACTTTTACAATGTAGAGCCTTCCATAGGGACTTTTCTATGTACAGCTCTCGAAGCCTCTAGGGTAGCAGTGTCATTCTTGGCCCAATTATTACACATTCACTCATTCACATTTTCACACACTAGTCACGTATTGTTCATATACTATTTAATCTTCTTCATACCTTATTTACCATTTGCCTATATCTCATTTGACCTGATCATGATACTATGGTTTTTTCAGAAGTAAACAACTCCTATTACAATTCTAAACATGCAGCAAATTACTGAATTACATAAGATTAGTTTTTATCATATCAAATATGAATAATCCGCATAGTTTAACTAATAATCACAATTACTGTCATCAGATTAGTTCCAAATTTTTATCCCAGGTTACTAACAGTAAACATATCACATCTTCAATTTTTGGATTTTTTAAACAGTAAATATAATTTCTACAATTAAAACAGATTCAGTCATATTTATCGAAACATCATTAAACATGGCACATATGATCATGTTTATGTTATAACAGTTTAGAAGTCAGATATTAGTACTCATACTATCATGTAAAATTTATGCAATCCTAACTTACAGTAATTCCATTTATGCCATATTTAAACATGCTTATGTGGTGCACATAGTACAGTTATTGAATTTTCATAATTACATGGTTCACAGAAAATTTAGGCAACATTATGACATGACCTACTAACAGTATACAATCACCTATAAAAATTTCAGAGTATACCCATGTCCAGAAATTATTTAAACAGCAAAAGAAGATCAAAAAGCACACTTTCAGGTCCTGAAGAAGTAGACGTCAAGGGATGTTGCCGTCAACTTCTTCTGAAGAACTTGACTGCAACCTATGTTGCCTTCTACTTGCTCCCAGCAGCACATACATACGACTTTTCATACAACGGTGAATTCGGGGTTCCAGAACGCGAGGAAAAATCCGTAAAAATACCTAGGACTTAGGAGACATGTATAGGATCAAGATCTAGGTTTACTTGCCTCTTAAAAAAAATCTATAAAGATCAGAATTGTCGGTGAAGCTCTTTTCGGCCCTGCCAAAAAGGTGCTCGGAAACGCCTTAGATCTTCTTCTCCTATCGATGTAGATGGCTCCTTGGAGTTGGGATCCCTTCCTCTATGTATAGGCTATCCTCCAGATGTTGTAGCTCTTCGGGGAACACCTCCAGTTGATGGATCTGGCCTTCTAAAGTTCAGCTTTTCACCATCTCGGAGCTAGGGTTTTCACCAAATGTTGAAAGCCTTTCCTTCGTCCCAGAGTGGGTATTTTATAGGTTCAAGGGTTGGGTACGCATTAGGGTAGGTTACCCAAGGTTTAGGAAGGGTTTCCTAATCTGGAACAGCCAAAACACGGACATTAACAATTCTGGAACCGTTACGCAGCAGGATATTAACGTCAACATCGGTTGTAGTCAACCTGGCAGTTGACGTCAAGGTCTGGCCGCCAGAATGAGGTTGGCGTCCAGGGGGTGGCCCCACTGGGGGTTGGCGTCCAGGTCTGGCCGCCAACAGTGCCTTGGCGTCCAGGTCCTGGCCGCCAGCAGCATGTGCAGCCGAAACACTGACAGACCTAAAATTTAATGTATAAATGCACTAAAATAATTTAGTATATAAAAATAATTTCATATATCATTACCACATAAAATACTTGCATTATGTAATATTTAATTAATTACAACTTACACTAATCATAATTAAGAACAATATGCATCAATACATACATATATGCACACATACGTACACATTGCATAATTACATACATTACGCATGAACTTATGATTAAAATGTGTCCATTATTAGTTAAATATTGTATGCATATTATCATCCAAGTACTTTACACACCCTAAATAATTTAACATGCTTAAAGTAGATAAATATTATTTAAACAAGGATAACACATGTATGTATACATACGCACATCCATAACACTAACTATGTGCATTAAAATAATTAAATAAAATAGGCACCTCAATAATTAGATAATTCACACACGTTTAAATATATAATTTGTATGCTCAGAAATAAACTCATGATTACTTACAAAGTGTATGATAATAATTCTTACTATGTGTACAACACGCACCATATGCATGAGATTTATACATTGATAACTAGATAATGCATGCACAATTATGTATGTTTTATACTTGTATGAAAATAGCACACATATACTTACATGGTCCACAGTAAATTACCTATTACATGGACAATGTTATCTATATATATTCATATACTATAGATGATATGATGTACGTAGGATTAAATAGATAGATAGCACATGCATAAGGTAACATACATATGTATATATATATACTTCATATATTTAGAACATAATTATATACACTATCCATGAAGTAGATAACTACAACATGCACATCAGAAATTCGATTATCATGCATAATATGACTTAAGTATTATGAGTCTAAGATTTTTAGTATTCACAATATGCCTCAATGTAGCTAATTGCCTCTTCTCATGTAATATTATATATATTATGCATGAGTTCATAAGGAATATAGAAATTATAATACGCGCAATTGAATACACACACTATACACACAACAAATAATATACATGCACAATATAAAATGAATGAAAATTTCGGGGTATCACAAAGAAAGAATTCAACAGGATTTCAGCCTGCAAGTCAGCCATGGAAATGTGGGAAAAGTTGAGACTCACATATGAAGGAATTGACAAGGTAAAGGAAACAAGAATAGATATTCTGGTAGCTCAATGCGATAGATTTCAAATGCAGTCTGGAGAGTCCATCTCTCAAATGTACAATAGATTCACAGACATCACCAACGGTTAGGCTGGGCTTGGAAAAATGTATGAAATTGGAGACATGGTAAGGAAAATACTAAGATCCCTACCAACCTCATGGACTCCAAAAGTAACAGCTATAGAAGAAGCCAACGATCTTAGGAGAATGTCACTTGAGAAACTCATTGGGTCTTTGATGGCTCGTGAGATAAATATGGAAAAGCTGGGAGAATCCTCCAGCAAGAAGAAGCACAGCAATGCTCTCAAGGCCACAGAAGACACATCTGATGGTGAATCAGAAAGTGACAAAAGCAATGAAAGTAGTGAAGATGAAGAAGCCTTTCTCTCCAGAAGATTACAGCATATACTGGCTAAGAAGAAATATCGGTCAAGAAGAAGGCACTTCAAGAAGGGTAGAGACTTCAAAAGATCTGAAGGTAAAGATGTAAAGAGATTATAACCAATATGCTACGAGTGCAAGAAGCCTGGACACATTAAAGTCGAGTGTCCAAAATTAAAGAAGACAAAGTTCAAGAAAAAGGACAACATGAAGAAATTTAAGAAGTACAAGAAGAAGACCATGGCTGCTACATGGAACAACGAAAGTGACTCAGACAGTGATTCAAGCTCAGGCGAAGAAGAAGAAGAAAAGGCCAATGTCACGCCCCGACATTTAGCAGCAGAATAAATATCGGTATGCGTAAACGATACGAATATAAGTATCACAGTTAAGTAACGCAGAGCCATAATTAAATGTAACATCATACTTGAGATAGTAATAATGTCAACAATAATACTCCTTATTCCATTCCATTCAACTAATTAAAAACCTTACATCAAAAGAACCAACTAAAGGGTCCATTATTTAAATAAAACTCCATGAAAATGTTTCACTATTACATAAACTACTCAAACATCTATTCCTAAACTGTCGACTCCTCATAAGACGAGTTCTCTTCACTCTTGCCCTGCCCCATCGGAGTCCACTGGATCCTCATCACTACCTGAAAAGGACAGGATGATAGGGTGAGCGAACTAGCTCAGTAGGATTTACATCTCAATGTGCGGGCACTAATATACATGATTAACATTTTAAATAAGCAGGATATGAACATGAACATGATGACAATGCATGCAGTTCTAACAAGTCAAATGGCTGAATAGAACGAATATCATATCAAATCAAATATTGAATTTCATATGCAATGGATAGGTAATTCAAGAATAGAATCATATCAAAAGGAATTGGCCATACTCACACAGATATCACATATTCACGTGATCAGACGTATCATATCAAACTTATCATATCATATCAAATGAAGGCACATTCACACAAATCAGTGCCATGCCAAGCACCACATGTCCATACTCCCACAGTTATAAGTATGTTGGGGCGCTTTTCCCCAGGACCAGACAAGGCCCTTATTGCACAGGCATTACTCAAATGGACAGAAGTCCCACGTTGTGCCGATCAAACATATACATATTATGGCCACAGATTTCAATAACAAGCTCATAGTAATAAGGACATGATCATTCATAGAGTTCAAGGTATGATACAAGCTCGAGAGATCAATTGGACAGCATAACGACGTATCTTATGTTTCATAATTCTTTAATGTCTTGACAAGAGGATGACTAATGACATATCGTACGCGGTACAAGTGCTCTCTATCTCCAGGGTACTTCATGGTACACCAGCTCGGTCTCTATGAGAGAATCCATAGAGTACGGAGACTTACGGATGTCTTAAGGAAAAGATCGCTAGTCTGCCAATATGGAATGACCGGTAGAGAGCTCCCAATTCCCCAAGAGGGGTGTGCCTAATCGTGCAACGTGTAAGTGACGTGTCTTAGAACTTTCCTAATCATGTATGCATTTGATGAATAATAAATGGAATGTCGGAAAACATATAAATAGGGAAAACCCACTTGCAAATCATGATGGAAAAACTTAACTAACAAGTCCATTCTAACATGTATTCATCCACATATTCTTATCATGTCAATTTCACATCAAGCTAGATCACAAGATAATAATCAATGAACATAATATCACTCACATTAGAATCATTTCCAAGTCATTATAGCTTTCAAATAGGTTGATTGCTTTTAGGCCAATGCACACTATGTAACACTATGTAACATGCTTACAGACCAAGAAACTAAACACGCTGACTGACTAGCCGGAAAGAACAGTCTCGGGTCGGTCTTTGAATCGCGTCATGCATAGTAGACGCATTAATAACACGGTGTACAGTCAAACACGGCTAATTGTGAAGAAAGGAAATCACGACGGCTTACCTGGTCGCTTTTAACCTTGAATCGCGACGGGATACCCCATCGCGTTCATGAAAAGCATTTAAAATAGTAATATAAAAATTGGTGAAAAGTTTGAGTGGGAAAACATAACAAATCGCGACGAGTGTTCCTATCACGAATCAGACAAGCGCTGAAATCCACGCAGCGCGTAGTTCCATGCGAACAGTTGACTGGTTAGACAACGAATCACGACGGACTTCACGATCGCTTTTTAGTGAATCATGACGGCCAAGGCTGATGTGATACCAGGCACTGGAATCGCGTCGCCTGGTCCGGTCGCGATTTAGACCCCAACCCAAAAACGTAGGAAAACGCTATGATCTTCATGACAGGCCTATAACTTGAAATATAATGGCATTTAAACAAAACTCTCAACATGATACATGACGAGGGCAACTAGTAGAATAACTTTCATGTTTAGGGTCGGATCTAATTCGATCTCGAGTCGCATGAAACATATGAAGAATGCAAAAAACCCTAATCATGCGCGACTTAGGGAAAACACTTATAACTCGACGGATACACCATGAAAACTGGGCAAATCACTTGCATATGAAACTAGACATGCAGCACTACAAGATGGTATAGGTTTCGTTTATTTTTGGTCTGAGATCACCTACCTTTGGACGAATGTAAGTGACGCAATAGCCCAGGTCGATGCAGAGCGAGGTTGAGGAAGAACCTCAATTTTCCCCAGCTGTTCTCCTCTCCTCCTGTGCCCTAGATTGCTCCTCACGACCCCAACTCAATGCCAAACCTTCCCTAAAAGTTTGGTGTGATTTCTTATAGTTTTAGGGTTTAATCCATGCTCTAATGGGACTAGGAAAGGTGGACTGCGAATTCTGCATGTCACCTTCCAAAAATTGGGATTTCTCCTCCCAAATGAAGTAGCTACACCATGGTAAGGTGCTAAGCACGGTTGGCTACGATTTGGCTTTCTATGCTTGGCTAATAGCACTATTTTAAGCCCTAATTTGCCCTTCCCAATTACCCCCATAATTACAAGTACGGATTTTTGGGTATTTTCTTGCTCCAATTTTATTCTTGGGCCAAAAGTGATCCATTGGCCCAATTTTTATAATGGGTCATCAATACATGATGTTGGAAGTCTCTCCAACATGTTTATTTAATTTATGGTCGTGTTATATTTCCGCATTAACGGTTTTCCGACTTAGTTTCCTAATTTGGGTAATTAGTCACATTGTGACGTACACTTGGCCAATCAAATTTTTCGTTGCATGAATTTCTTCATGGAACGCTTAGAAATAATGTTTGGGGTTGATTTATAATTTTTACGAAAGTTTACAATGTGTTCTCTCACGTACGATAGTGGTACGTAAGAGTTTTACCAATTCGATAATACGAAAATTATTTATTTCAATTTATTTCTAATTTTTAATTTTTCTAAATTTCTAAGGTGTTACAGTCAACTTGGCCTTCATGACAAATATTGATGATAAGGTAACTTCTGACTCGTCCTTCACTTCTTGCAATGAATCAGATTCTGATAGTTTAGAAGATGCTTTTAATGAATTATATAGAGAATATAATGATGTCTGTAAACTTTTAAAAACAACTAAAAAAAATTATGCATGTCTTGAAATAACAAACTTAGATCTAAAATCTAAAACTGAACAGTTAGAAAATAAATTTCTGAACTTAAAAGGAGAAATGAACTGCTATGCGAAGACATAAAAATTAAAAATGAGAAGATATCAAACTTAGAAAATTAGGAAACAACAAGCAAACTTAAAAGTGAAATCAAAACACTAACAAAAGATAATGAATACTTAACAGCCACAATTGAAAAATTCACAAATGGAAAATCTTCCTTAATATTAAAAGGAGCAAGAAGATCAGGTAGGAAAAAGTATGGCTTAGGATATACCCCACCAAACAATGAAGAAACTGTAGTTCATCCTAAAATCTATCCAACACCAAAATTCGTAGCTGAACAAAATCTCAACTATAAAACAAATAACAGTAAGAACCATAAGCCAAATAGGATAATA
>JACBKR010006719.1:0-10653 GCA_014218235.1 Colocasia esculenta
GCCCCAAAACACGACGGTTGGCTCGGCGTGACATGAGCATGTCACGACGCCCCTAGGCGTCGCGACCATGTCGTGGTGGCCACCCGCACGACACCACAAAGTGGTCAAACCTCGAAGACCTGGGAAACAAGAAGGCGACGACTGACCAGGTCGCATCAACGTTGTTCACCTGACACCCTCCAAGACCGTTCTGACACCAGGACAGCGATCTAGTCTATCAGAAAAGCAGTCGCGTCGCCTTCAACGGCGCGACAAGAACGCGACGGCCCCCCCCATCGTGACAAGAACGCGACGGCCAGGTGTGTCGCCACACAATCCCTGTCGCGATAGCTTCCCCGTCGCGACCCTGAGGATGGGGCTAATGGCCCAAGGGGCCGGGTCTTACATCCTACCCCCCTTAAGAAATTTCGCCATTGAAATTAAAAGAAACTCAGTTTCAACAAGAAGCAACGCAAAAGGAAAACAACGTACCGGTCAATCAACACAATACAGGAACTGCTCTCTCATCTCATCCTCACGCTCCCAAGTGGCCTCACCACCAACGCGGTTCTCCTAGACAACCTTGACTAGCGGAATCTGCTTCCTGCGCAAGTGCTGCACCCTGCGGTCCACAACTCTGACCGGGTACTCTGGCACTGACAAGTCTGGCGCTACCTCAAGCTGTGAGTATCCAACACGTGCGACGGATCTGCAACGTACCTCCTGAGCTGCGAAATGGGAAAACCCGTGCATGCCTGCCAACTCTTCCGGAAGACTCAACTTGTAAGCAACCTCGTCGATCCTCTCTGTGATAGGGAAAGGCCCAATATACCTTAGACTGAGCTTTCCCTTCCTGCCAAACCTCATGACGCCCTTGGTCGGCGAGACTCGCAAGAATACAAGGTCACCTACGCTAACTGCAATGGCCTCTTGTAGACATCTGCATAGCTCTTCTGTCTACTCTGCACTGCCTGAAGCCTCTGAGACGATCCTCCCGGAGGAAGAAGAAGGGGGAAGAAGAGGAAGGAAATGGGGAGAGGGGGAAATGGGGCACAACCCTCCATTTTAAACTGATGGGCCCCAAAATGTGATGGGTCGGATCGGTGCGACAACGAGCATGTCGCGACGTCCCTAGGCGTCGCGACCATGTCGCGACAGCCATCCACGGTGCGACACCAAAAGTGGTTAAATCTTGAAGACTGGAAACAAGAACGCGATGGCTGACCAGGTCGCGTCAACGCTATATGCACCTGACACCCGACAAAACCGTTATGATAGACAGGACATCGGTCTAGTCTGTCAGAAAAGCAGTCGCATCACCTTCAGACGGCGTGAAAAGAATGCGACAGTCACCCCCGTCGCGACAAGAACGCAATAGCTAGGTGTGTCGCCACACAAACCCTATCACGACGGGCTTTCCCATCGCAACCCTGAGGACAGGGCCAATGGCCCAAGGGGCCGGATCTTACATTGATGTTTGAAGATATAGAGCACAACCACAACCAACATAGATAAAAACATACACGATCACATTCCACAATCAAAAAGAAGGGAGAGAAGCTCACAAGATTTCAACAGAGCCATCTATTCAAGCGTCGACTTCTAGCTCTCTTGCATTCAGAAGTTTTTTCTTTTGGTGGCAATCTACTGTTCTTGATTTTCCTCTAGTCCACCGTCATATTCAGAAAGAGTTAGAGCTTTCATTCATACTTGTATCTCTTCCTGATTTTTATGTTCCTTCAGACTAGACACACTTGCGTTCATTTCTGTGGAAAAACCAGCAGGGGGTTTGTTTCCTATAGTGCCCCTCTGTGAAGGAAAGACCTATAGTTGTAGGTGGTTGTAATCCCCCTCTGTAAAGGGAAGACTGGCATGGGAGCAAGTGGGTTGTAATACGTCTCAAGTTGAGAGAAGGCCAAGTGTTCTTGGCAGTTAGTGAAAATCCCAAGGGGTGCTTAGGGACTAGACGTAGGACTCCTGTTTGATAAGAGGTCCGAACCAGGATAAATTCTTTGTGCACTTGTGTGATTGTTTCCGCCAAGTTCTCACTTGTTTCACACTCACCACACTAAGTACTAACGATGCTATCTAGTGTGATTTATTTTAAGATAAATTTTAATAATGCAAGAAGTCCTATTCACCCCCCTCTAGGATATTTAAACTCCATCTCGATCCAATAAAAGAGTAGTGAAAATATATACAACACAATTGTTTGTTTGTCAAGAACTAATCAATCAAATATGGTGTGAGAGATGGATCACCTTCTAGATATCCGTGGATGGAGGAGGCAGATCAGAACATTGGCTGTGATTAGGTAAGTTTTGAGTTTCATGGGTGGAGAGGTGTGAAAATCATGATAAGATAAAGTAGGAAGCAGATAGGATGTCTACTTGATCTTCAGAAAGTTATCATACTCCACCACTGCATTTGAGTTCAATTCACATGCATAGAGATTGATCTTGGCTAGTATAAGGAGTTGGTTGTAGGTGATGCATGCTCCTAACTCATTATCCTGAATGGCAACATTCAGACTCTTCAGCACATCATACCTTTTCTTCCACACTTCACTCATTCTGTCAAATCTGCCAAAGTATCTCTCATAAAAGTACCTTTTCAATGGATATACAACTACAATGGTTCTAGAATTTCCAATCTCTTACAGGTATCCAACATATAGGGTCTTGATGAATTCACCCCATTGCTCTTCAGTATGCTACTCAGAATGAGCAAGATAGTGTCTGATAACTACATAATTTCTTGTGCTAAATTTCATGCATGACCAAATAATAACATCATTTGTCTCTAAAAGTTGGTATACCTTGACCTTAATCCTACCTCACTTAGTATTTGAAATTATCCATACACAACATCTTGTTTGGGCATATTGGTTAAAAGTGGGATAGGAAGCATTTTTTGCTTTCCATGATGGATTGAAAGTTTTGAATTTGGAATAGTGTTTTGAACAGACTATTAATAATTTTTCTTTGCTTTACAGGTATAATCTTGGAAATGAATTATTTTTTTAAAATAAATTATGTAAGTAAATAACTTTTGATGCATTGTAATTTGTAGTTTTAAATAAACATCAATGTGTGTAAAAATAATTTTATTAGTTAGAAACTTCTTCCAATTACAAATTGACACGACCCCTATCCAGAAGTTTCCTCCGTCCTCTCGCACAAATCACATTTCTCCACTGTGCATGCACGTGAGCCAGTCTACCATGATGCCACACTGAGCATCTCAGCCCCAAACCTGCTGGTGATGACATAGACGAGGCGAAGACCTCGATTTCTTTGTCGTTTCCTTCCATTCACCCACCACAATACCTCTTCAACCCCTTTCACCATCTTTCCAACAGATGGAAAACATTGGCAGCTAGGCATCACCCATCTGTGGAGGCGACGACACCTTCACCTGCTTATATCAGCTTCTCCCCAATGGGCCTCCAGATTTTAAGCGGATCTCCCTCACCATACCATCCACCATGGCTGTCCAGCACAACACGCTGGGCCTCACTTCACCCCGTAACCACTTTCTCCCAATTTTTTTCTCTCTAATGTGTTTTTGTTCGTGTAGTTAGGATGGAAGAAGCTGGCGCATGTGAGGATGGCGCGGGTGAGAAGGAAGCTTGGAGGAGCTTCACAAAGTGCAGTGACATCTATAAAAGGAGATGGAAGCACACCAGTTTCAGGGTTAGCAACAGAGGGAAGCGAAAGGTTCTTTTGGAGTTCACGGTTCTTGCTTTTTCTTTTTTCTGGAGAGCTGTGAGATAGGTGAGGGCATATACAGCTTGGATAGTTTGTTTTTTTTTTTTTTTTTGCTTCTTCTCTCGGAGAGGACATCTGGACTTTGGGAAGGGGTTTGTCATTTCATATTTCTTTTACGCACTATGGATTTTGCTCTTTACCTTGACCCTCTTCTCTCTTGTTAGAGGCGATTCTTCCGTTACTCGATCCTTTGCTATCCCCTCGAGCTGTGAGGGAGGTTTCAACTTTCGATTGTTACTGCTATTCTAGAGTTTGAGAGTTCAAGATCTTGTTAGTTCTTTGGTGTTTTCATTTTTTTTAAGATTGTTGGAGAGGGGTTTCTTCAGATTTGTTTTGTTTAAGAGAGGTGTGTGGTTCATTTCATACTGGTCTATTTTGGCGAGTACCTGCTGTCTAGGCAATCTCAACAACAAGGGGTCCATCTTCTGCTTCAACATCCATCTTGCCGAAGGAGCCGAGCAACGTTGGGATAAAATTCTTATTGTACACTATAGCGAATAGGGGAACCCTGGCCCTTAGTTTACTCTCTGGTGGATGTTTTTCGTACTAGTTTATTGTGTTAAATGTTTTTGTTTTGAGAAGGACCAATGCTATGCATCGGATATTATGCAAATAAATTTGCATTCTAGCAATTTTTGAGTTTGAACTTTAGCTGATCTTGTTTTAAACTTTGTTTCATTTATGAGGCTAAATTTCAACAAAAAAAATTTCTTGCTTATGTTGTGGTGCTGTGCCATCTCTTATTCGAAGGAATTAACAATGGTTTAGCATAACTCCTTTGCTATTTGTTAGTTCTTTCTAAATCTTAAGTGCATGCATATTTTCATTAAATTTCTGATAAACTGAGCTAGTTGTCCTTACACTGAACACAATTGAGTAGTATAGTTGCCTGTGATTTAGCTCCACAAGTCTTGAATGAGGTTATGTCTCTATGGCCAATGTGGATTTTCTTAGTTGATGCAGTGATGATAGTCGTACCTATATTGTAACACTATGGAAATTCAGTAATTAGAAAATTAAAATAAATTGAAAATGATAAATTTAATATTAGAAAAATAGCAAAAACGTACGTACCATTAGCGTACATGAAAAAATTAATAAAAAAATTTCATAAGAACCATAGTTCAACTCTAAATAATACTCCCTAATGACCCACAAGAAATTGGTGCAAAGGAAAATCAGATGGTCCAAGTTTAAGGCGTTTGCGACCGAGTGTCGTAATCAAGGAATATTCGGAAAATCATTATCACATACTTAGATGGGTCAGAAAATTAAATAAAAATCATAGATAGACTTCAAATAATATCCTCTAATGATCCATCAAGAAATTTTGGTCAATAAAAGTCATTTGGGGTATTTAAGAGTTAGTGTGATTTATTATCGTAATTAAGAATAAGTTGGAAAATCTATTATCATGTGTATAAAATATGATCATGAACCAAATTAAAATGATAGTGGACTCCAAACAACATGTTGGGATAGTCCATAAATAATTAGACCAATGGACAACTTATGACCCATGAACAATTCAAGCATGAAATAGTAAATAATAACTTCTGTATTATCAGAATGATAGAACTTACGTACACTACCGTACGTAAGAAAATACATCGAAAAATTCTGTAAAATTATAAACCAACCCCAAATATTATCCCTAAGAGTTTCTGGAAGGAATTCGTACAACGAAAAATCTGATTGGTCGAGTGTACGTCACACATGACCAGTTACCCGAATTAGGAAACTAAGTCGGAAAATTGTTAACGCGGAAAAATAACCCGACCATAAATTAAATAAACATGTTGGAGAGACTTCCAACATCATGTATTAATAACCCATTAACAAGATTGGGCCAATGGAGCACATTCTGCCCAAGGATAAAATTGGGACAAGAAAATACCCAGAAATTTGCGTATGTACTTATGCAGTGATTTAGGGGGGCAAATTAGGGTTAAAATTAGTGCTAATGGCCATGCATGGCAAGCCAATCGTGGCCACCCTGTATGACAACTTTCCATGGGGTAGCTACCTCCTTTGGGTGAGAGAATCCCAGATTTTGGAAAGTAGAAAGCAGAATTCGCAGCCCCCTTTCCTAGTCCCATTAGGACATGTAACTATACCCTAAATCTATAAGAACTCGTCACTAAACTCTTGGGAAGGTTGCCAATGAGTTGGGTCATTTGGAGGGGGGCTAGGACTTCAATGGAGGAGGAGAAAGGCTGGGAACCGGAGCTTCATCCCCTTCATCCTCTGCTGTGTCCAGAACGACGACATCTCTTAGATCTTCATAAGGTAGGTGTTCTCGGGCCAAGATTAAAGAAAACCAATACCATCTTGTAGAGCTTCGAGTCAGGTTCATTTGCACTAGATTTGCCCATTTGCATGGAGTATACATGGAGTATTAGTCATTTTCCCTAAGTCGCGCACAGTTAAGGCTGTTTACTTCTTCTTATTATCCACATGATTTGAGACCGAATTGGACAAAACCCCCATCATTAATGTTGTGCTACTAGTATTTGAACGCGCGGCATTGTTGACTGTGCATTTCGTTGTCCAGAGTTCCTCGCACAAGTCAAAATGCGCACTTCCTCTAAACTGTCTCACAAAATTAAAATCACAAAGATGAACTCATACAATAGTGAGTACAGGTCATATCCACGGAGAGGCAGAATAAAGTTTGAATTAAAACTACTTCGATTTGAAATCTCTACTCGATAATGCATTAAACGTGAATCACTATACCCCTCTCATGAGGGATCAAACAGGTCGACAAAAATCTGAGCTAGAAACTAACAAACCAATTTACCTCTATAGCTCAGGGATGAACGGTCAACAAAAGTAACTCATCACAAATATCAGACCACTTTTCCTTACAGTTCAAGGATCATACAGAAAAGAAGTAACAAGAATTTACTGATGCCTACAGAAAAGTACTATTACTAATTGGAATTCTCAAACTATGAAGACAGAAATAATAACACAAAAAAAATACTAAGAAACTCCAAAATCTCCAATGAAGTCAAAGCTAAATCTGCTGCAATAAGAACTGATCTTATGACTCAATTGTAAAATCGAACTGTGTAACTTCTGAAATCCCTTTCGGAGCCGTCGAACCAAGAAAGAAGTAATCACGGGATCGATCTCCCTCAGCACAACCAATCCATTCCCACAGCAGCCAAGTTATTCACCTTCTCAACACGTAAGAACAAAACAACAACAGAACTCACAATAGCCGAAATCCCATCTATAATTGCTGAACCAGAGAACCCCTTGCTGCTGGGGTCCCTCCCGGATGTAGAAGAAATGCCACAACTCACACAAAAACATGAAACAACCCAGATGAAATAGTAGAATCTAACAGAAGAAAAATGAAACTAAATTGGATTGAGCTCAGCAACACATAGGAATGGAAATAGCACAAAGAAATGGTAGAACAGTTGATCTCCAATGAAAATTGCACCGAAGAAATTGGGTTAAGAAAGCTTGCACAGAAGATAGAAGAACGAAAACAATTTATCTGAATCTATTTCTCTCAGCCCAATCCCCAAAACGTAGAACTCTCCCAATGCTCTCACTAATCGAAGCCAAACCAGAGAATCCCCCAACAATCTCTACTCTCACTGCTATGCAAAGAAAATACAGAAGAAGAAAGATTACAGCAAATGGAGATTAAAATCCAAGAAAATTCGAACTCTAATCCTTTGCTCTACTGCTTAAAAAAATGAAACATTCTATGAAATCTGAACCAGAGAACTCCATTGCTGAACATGAGAAAGAGAAACATGAACTGATCTGATCTCCAAGAGAAAGGCAATAAAACTGAAACCTAGCTAATTCCAAATTTGGAAGAACAAAAATAAAAATATTCTAAAAACTGCAACCGCCAAGCTCATCTCCATCCCCTAATACTGAAGAACAGAAGTAACTAAAGCTGTAACAATTCTGAAACAAATACGAACCCCCCCACACTGCTCTCTCTGCCCAACAGAAGAAGAAGGAAGATGGAAATTAAAAGAAAACAAATCCTCTGAAATTCGAACCCCCTGGTGTCCCCATCCCTCACTGCTTTGCTCAAACAGGGAAATACAGGGAAGAAGAAACTAAAAAAAATTCCTAAGCATCGAACCAGCCAAGCCCCTAGAGAAGAGGACCTCGGGTCTTTATATAGGCAGGAGATCTGCCTCAGCCCTGCTTCCCGCCTCCCCAGCACTCCTGCGCACGCCACCAGCTCAGCCTTTGCACGCCTCAGCCTCACGCACCATCTGCGCGCCATCTCGGCTACACACCGTCTGGGCTCAGCCTTCGCGCCCAAATCACCAGCGCCAGCCCACCTGGAGATCCTCCAGCTCAGCAGCTTGGCCCAGGCGCTCAGCCAGCGCTCCACACCCTGCACCGGCCGCACCTCAGCCCCATCGCGCCACATCGCTCATGAGCTCCGCAGCACACACAGCACCATGGCCTCCCCACGGTCAGCCTCCTTCTGCCTAGCCGCGCACAGTACCCAGCCACCTCAGCCCTGTGCATCAGCTCCCGATCCGGCCCTGCACAACCGGCCAGGGCTCCGCCATCTTTAGCACAGCGCCATCGCCAGGAGAAGCTGCATCCGCCATGCTCACCATCTGCCTGCGCCATCCGCAAGACCCCAGCAGCCCCATGGCACCTTGCACACACCCGGCCTGCACATCTGCCCCAAATCCGCTTCCAGGAGCTTCTGCTGCTGACCTGGTGGAAAGAAGACAAAACAAGAAAAAGGGTTAAGTGGGATATTAAAACATTAATAGATTTATGGCGTAAATGGTATTAGGTTGGATGAGAGGAGGTATTAAAGTATTATTATTATTTATTTAATGGGATGAGGTGGGGTATGTGGCATGATTGTAGTGGGTGAGGTATTTAAGTATTTACAAATCTAATACCTATTTACTCAAAATATTTACAAACATATATTGCGAAAAGAAATATTTATTTACAAATGGCTTTTTTCTAAAATGAATCTAATTAGTCAATATGAAGTAATGACTTATTGAATGAAGATCTAACATGTGTTTCCAACCCAAAATTTAACTAAAATGCTCGAAAACTTATCCATGGATGAGATGAACATTAAAATCAAATGCACATTATTTATGGACAACTGATGTCTAAATTAACTAAATGTATGAAATTTAACACGAAAAATTTAGTATTATCACTCCCCCCTACTTAAACATTGCTAGTCCCTTAGCAATGAAAATTACTCCAAATGTAGGACTAGAAGATACAATGTCTCATGATAAACAACCATCAAGTAAAAGATTAATGTAGAGATATGTATTTCCTATTTGTAAGGGCTTATGGCAAGAAATTAGTGCACAAATGGTAGCTCACTTAAGAGTTCGCATCACCCTCCTGGAGCTCCTCTTGCCTTAGAGTAATTGAGATTAGATTAATTCGAGGGAGAAGAAAAGATTGTGGATAAGATCCTTGCTCAGTCAGATCGGGTTGTTTCTCTCAGTTCCATTCTGCCCATCTTCCTTGAGGATTATTTCTCTGAGTTGAGGGCTTTGCCCCTTTATTTGCACTTTGTGCACTCATAATTTTTTTCTTTTTCATCCATAATGCTGCACAACCCATCACTTTTCAAGAGTATCGAGTCCAACTTTACTCAGATCCGGGGCATTTTTCATGGATTCTTTTTCTTTTACTTTTGCTTTTTGCTTTTTCTTTTCTTTTCCTCTTTACGGAAGGATGAACAGTCAGGTTCCTTGATCACATGCCTTCACTTCCTTCGCAATTCACTTAAGGGGAGGGGAGAAAATGAATCACCTCTCTCCTACTAGCCTTGACAAATTTGCTACATTCGGGTTCAGCTAATCTAAGTGGCTGTGTAGTGTGTGTATGAAAACTTCTTGCCATAAATCCTTACATAAGGTAGACAAGAAGTACATGTAATCCTTTATTAGAGGCTACCTAATATGGATTTTTGCAAGGGAGTGTGACAAACACAAAATTTTAATGGTTAAAGATCATACACCTAGTCTGGGATGCGCAAAGCCACGCATTTTTATTCAAAGATGAAACATTGTGAAATTTTTATTTTATTTGCATATGTACAAGCTAAATAAAAGAAAATGAAGCAATGGTTAGGGTGGGGACTATGATGCATGTTTTTATCTACCTCTCCCCCCTACTTATTCACAGGAAAAGAAAGTAAGACAGAGAATTACCTGATGAAGGAAATATGTACACTTCGGTTGCCTCCCAAGAAGCGCTAAGTTTATCGTCTTCAGCCAGACGCAATTAGGCTTCATTTGGCTTAGCTAGCTTGGTAGAATCAATTTTACAGAAGA
This sequence comes from Colocasia esculenta, assembly GCA_014218235.1. Lineage (NCBI taxonomy): Eukaryota > Viridiplantae > Streptophyta > Magnoliopsida > Alismatales > Araceae > Colocasia > Colocasia esculenta. The sequence goes on from JACBKR010006719.1 coordinate 10,076, forward strand.
TGGGCTTTCAAAGAAATGTTTTAACCTCTGCCCATTAACAGTGAATGATTGTCCCGTTTTAGGGTCAAGAATGATGACCACCATTGTCGTAGACTTTGAAACAGTGTAAGGACCATCCCATCGAGACTTCAATTTTCCCCGGAAACAGACGAAGTCTAGAATTAAACAACCAAACCTTATCATGCACTTGAAAGTTTTTCTATGAATGTGTTTATCATGGAAAGCTTTGGCCTTGGCTTTATAACTTGGAACTTTCATAGGCTTCGTTTCTGAGCTCTTCTAATTCATTTAGATGCAGGGTCCTTTGTTGACCAGCTTGGGCTAAATCAAGATTTACCTGTTTGATAGCCCAATGGCTCTATGCTCAAGTTCTACCGGCAGATGACAAGATTTTCCAAAAACAAGCCGTAAGGGGACATTCCAATAGGAGTTTTGAAAGCAGTTCGGTAGGCCCCATGCATCATCTACCTTTCTGACCAGTCTTTCCTATCAGGCCTAACCGACTTTTGAAGAATGTTTTAATCTCCCTGTTTGAAACTTCTACCTGGCCACTGGTTTGCGGATGGTAGGTGTTGCCA
>JACBKR010006720.1:0-10647 GCA_014218235.1 Colocasia esculenta
TTGTGGTGCTTTGGCATTTGTTGCGCTCCTCGGGAGTGCTGTTCACATGGTGAGTTATAGGCTCACGTGGTTGTGTGTGTGACTGGTTTCAGTGACCCGTATGTGTTCACGTGGTTTGCGTAGCGTGCACAAGTTTCGGTGTGCGTGGGAGGTAGTGTTACGCCTTCCGTTGTTACCTCTTCAGTTGGGAGCCCCAGTTTCCGAGGTGAGCCAGGCACGTGGGAGTGCTCGGGGTTTGTCCCGGTACAGTGGTACTGTCAGGGTCTTGTCGTCTTCCTGGACACCCTCACTCTCGGGGAGAGTTGTCGTCCGGCTGAGGGAAAGACGGCAGTGGGACAGTGACTTGTGAGAGTTTGTGTTTAGTCACTTGTAGCGCGCTCGTAGTTGGGGGGACGGACGCCAGTAGACGTACTGGACGCCAGCTAGTCCTCTTTCCAGTGCCTCACTTTAGGGAGCTTAGGCCGGAGTCCCTAAAGGTCACAGGCATGGGCCTGCAGGGTGTGACCTGTAGGTGTGGTGGTTTGGTTGGTCTCCACAGTTCTTGTTTGGTTTAGTGGAGCGGCAGCTGGACCTTTCGTCCGTGGCTGCGAGGCTGAGAGGTAGACTTGTGTGTTTATCCGGGTTGGTTGCTAGTGTCGCGAGCCAGGCTACGCGACCCGAGTTTGGCGTTTACCTACTTTAGCTCGTACACCTGTTTGGGTTTTCCGTTTATTTAGTAAAGTCATGTTTGAGGTTAGTAGCGGTAAGTAAGTTACATCTTTAATATCTTGCTTAAAATATTCTATAATTGTTTATAGCGTAGCTTCCTGCTTATTACTTGAGTTGTGGTTTTGTAACGTCGCGTGCTTTTCGGATCCATGCGGATCATGTGCATTGTGGTGTGGCGGCCGTTCTGAGGCCAGTTGAGTTGGGTGTGTGGAATGTTGGTGTGATTGCGTGGCTTGAGCAGGTGAAGAGCAGGGTAGGTCCTGAATTGGAATGGGACCTGCTGCTGTTCTGTCTGAGTTGGCGGCCAGGGGTGGTCGTTGACTGTTGGCGTCCAGTTCATTGACGTTTACATCATGAACTTGGCGGCAGTAGTTGTGGACGTTTAGTCTGGCGGTGCATGTGGGCGACAAGGGGTTGATGCCAACCTGTCAGTTCAGCAGGTTATATGTTCACCCGAGGGCAGCTCTCTCAGCTCACCCTCTCTCCCTCTTGCCCCAGCTTGTTGCCCCCGAGTCTTTGAAGGTTCTAACAGGTATCGAGGAGTGGCTGTTCGATCGTGGGACGCGCGGCGTCGCCGAATTGCGCGAGGAAACGTCGCGGCGTGGTGCAATTCGCGTGGGAGCTCGCGGAGGGCTCGGCGTAAACCGGGGGTTGCGGGAGATTCTAACGCGTTCTGAGGTAGGGGACGAACCCTGGTAGCTCCCTAGAAACATTAAAACACATCATAACTACTTGAACCAGCATGATAATCCATGTTTGGATAGAGTTGCACCATGCGGGATAATGGTGGTTTGTGTAGTTTATTGTGTAAAGCATGTATAATTGGGTTGTATTGGGTCTATCATGCTAGAGAATAGCATTTACATGTTTTTCTGTAATATGAATGAGTGAAAACTCGCAGGACCGGATTAGGGTTTCTGCAGGTTTAAGGCCGGGGAACTTGGCGTCAACATTGTGTGCCGCCAAGATCTTCAGCCAGGAGGTTGACGGCCAGAGACCTTGTCGTCTACTTCCTGTAAGCGGCAATCGATGTGGCCGCCTACCCCTATATGAACAGAAATGGCTATTTATGTGTTTTATTCGTTAATGCGTGGGTGTTAACGTATGAGGTGCACTGAGTGCACTTGGTTTACGTGTTTAGCATACAAGATATGCTGTTAAGTGTTTACTTCGTGATTGCGCGTTGTGTACGCGAGTCAGTTGGGTTCACATATAGTGGACCAGTGGTTACTTGTGGTTTGCGTGAGGTTTCACGTGGTTTGTGTGTGACGTGCACGTGGTTTTGTGTACGTGACGAGTAGTACGACGCCTACCGTGGTTACCTCTCCAGTTGGGTGCCCCAGGTTCTTTGTGAGCCAGGCTGTTAGCTCGGGGCCTTGTCCCGGTACTTGTGTTGTACCGTTGAGGTCTGTGTCGTCTGACCTGGACACCCTCACTCTTGTGTTAGAGTTGTACGTCCGGCTGAGGGAAAGACGACAGTGGGACAGTGACAGTTGTGGTTGTTTTTAGTCACTTGTAGCGCGCTCGTAGTTGGGGGTACAGACACCAGTAGACGTACTGGACCCCAGCTAGTCCTTTTCTAGTGCCTCACTCTAGCGAGCCCAGGGTCTCTGGAGGTGCCAGGCATGGGCCTGTGACCGTGGGGTCTGCAGGTTGTGGTGTTTTAGTTGGTCTCCACAGTTGTTTGACCTTTTTACGTGGAGCGGCAGTTGGACCTTTCGTCCGGGCTGCGGACTGAGAGGTGGACCTGTGTTAGTTGTCCGAGTCAGTTTCTGGTGTCGCGAACCATTTTACGTGGCTCGTGTTGGCTGTCTCTACTTTGGCTTGTACACCTGTTTGGGTTTGCCGTTTAGTTACTACAGTTGTTTCTCGTAGTCGACATGGTGAGTACTTTTACAGCTTTACTTACCTGCTTAGCTGTTTTATATGTTGTTGGTACTGTTTACTGTTTTGTACCTGTGGTTTGTGGTTTGTTCGGCTTTGGGGGAGTTCCCTACTGAGCCAGTGACTAGAGAGGCTCACCCCTACCCCCACAGGTGAGGGCGAGGAGGACGTTTCCCGTCCGACGTCCAGTTCTGGGCCGCGTCGTAGCAGAGCAGGGTCAGTACCTCCAGCGGAGTAGTACTTCAGCAGTGTAGCCTTGTAGCTTTGTAGTTTTATAGTTGTTTACTTTCTTTTGTTGTACCTCGGGGTATGCCCCAGACTTTTGTACACCTTTACAGTTTTAATGGAATATAGCTATGTAAATTGTGAAAAATTATATGAATGTGGTGTGTTCCTTTATGTTTACACGGACTGTGGTTTGGTTTCCCTTGCGAGGCTACGGCCCGTTCGCGGGAGGCGGACTCGGATCAAGTGCGTTATTGTTTAACGGGCTTGCCGAGGCGTTCCGCACAGGTTTGCTCTTGTTTCTTTGGGGGAATTTCCCTACTGAGCCAGTGACTAGCAAGGCTCATCCCCCTACTCCTTTCAGGTGAGGGAGAGGAGGCTTCCCAACTGTCCTCTAGTTCCGGGCCGCACCGTAGCGGAGCAGGGTCTGCGCCACCTCCAGCAGTGTAATTTCTCTCTTTGTACACCTCGAGGTATGCCCCAGGTTTTGTTGTACAGGTTTATGGTTTTAGTTGAGAAACTGGCTATGTAAATCCCATGTAATATTTGTGGAATGGAAAGTTTACTTCTGTTCTATGTTTCCTTTATATTTCTACGGACATGTGTGAATGATATCCCTTACGAAGCTTCGGCTCGTTCGCGGGAGGCGGAGTCGTGTCAGGCTCATTATCAGGTTAACGGGTTTGAACGATGTGGTCTGTCACAGTTGGTATCAGAGCATAGTCCGTATAAATGTTAAGGAACAAGAAATTTACATAGCCTATTCTTTACTTAAACCCACTGCTGGTAGTTGACCCTGGGTTTTTGTGTTGGTATGTGTTGTATTGTGTGGTTGGAAAATTGTTTGTGCAGGATTAGATATGGTAGGTCGGAGAGATTGGGGAGGAGGTGGTGATGATCCGGAGGATCCTACCCATAGGATGATTGAGCATATGGGAAAGTCTTACGGAGATCCGTATGAGGATGGATCAGCCAGGACTGCACAGCCAGCGATACCAGTTGTTGAGGAGGCAGTGCCAGTAGCCCTAGTTTTATCCCAGTAGGAGTTGAGGTACCTTTGTAGTACCTGTGCACCCTGCAGCACCTGTGAGGCCAGCTACCACTGAGGATCCCACAGCTCTTGTGGAGAAGTTTCTGAGGTTACAACCCCCTACTTACTCAAGTGACCCTAACACAGATACTGCAGAGCATTGGATACATGAGATTGAGAGGGTATTTGTGACTATGAGATGTCCGCAGGAGGACAGAGTTATTCTTGCTATTTATCAGTTGAGGGGATTTACTCAGGAATGGTGGAGACTTAAGTTACAGACTGTTTTTGCAGGAAGAACAGAAGATGGAATTACTTGGCCAGAGTTTCTAACAGTTATTAATGATACGTTCTTTCCACTACAGATCCAACAAGTAAAGAGGGAGCAGTTTAGAACTTTACAGCAAGGGAGATTGTCTGTGCTAGAGTATCAGATGAGATTTATGGCATTGAGTAGATATGCCCCTTATGTGGTGACCGATCATGCAATAATGGTGGAGTATTTTATTAGGGGATTGAGGTCTGAGTTGCAGGATGCAGTAGCTCCACTGATGTGCAAGACAGTAGAGGAAGCGGCACAGCAGGCAGCTGTGTTGGAGAGGACTTTGCAGGTTAGGCAGAGTCAGTCTCAGGAGAGGTTCAGGCAGCTTCCGACTTCCTCCCAGCAGTCGCAGGGCATTAGCAAAGGAAAGGCACCCTCAGGAGCATCATCGTCTGGGATAGCAAAGTGGGGTAAGCAGATCAAGAAATTCTTCCAAGGAGGAGGACGAGGCAGAGGCAGGCAACAGGGTTTTCAGCAAGGTGGTTTTCAGCAAGGGCGTGGCTACAGGCCACCGGTTCCAGAGGAGTCCCAGCAGAGTACCACAGGTCAACCCGCAACTTTTCGGGAGGTCATATGTTATGCTTGTGGTCAGCCAGGACATTATGCCAGGGATTGTCCGTCTCGAGGATATGGTTATGGCAGGGGGACTCAGCAGTAGTAGCAAACATATCTATCGTCAGCAGAGAGAGGCAGAGGAACCCCTTTTCAGAGAGGAGGTCGAGGTCGGGTGATGGCAATCACCAAGGCGCAGGCAGAAGCATCAAATCTCATTGAAGGTATATTACCGATCTTTGATTTCTCAGCTAGAATATTAATTGATCCGGGTGCTTCTCATTCATTTATTTCCGAAGATTTCTTGGATAGTCTGGCTCATCCCATAGAAGAAAGGCAGTGTGAATTGGTGGTTGAGATTCCTACCGGTGATTTTATGCTTACTTCCTGTTATTTAGATGAGGTTCCAATTGTGATTCATGGGAATCAGTTGCCGGCAAAGTTATATGCTTGTCTTTAAAGGAATATGATTTGATTCTGGGTATGGATTGGTTAGAGGCTTTGGTGCTCTGGTAGTCTGTAGAAAGAAGAGGGTCAGGTTTTATACCTGATGGAACAACTTTTGAATTTCAAGGTATGCCCTTTTATTCTTCTAAGTTTATCATTTCTGCGCTTAGAGCTAGAAGATTAATTAATGCAGGATGTGTAGCGTATCTTGCTTCTATGAGTCTGGTTGAGTTTCATAAATCTATAAAGTCTGTGCCAGTGGTTAGAGAATTTATAGATGTATTTCCAGAAGATTTGCCGGGCTAGCGCCGCACAGAGAGGTAGATTTCACTATTGAATTAGAGCCAGGCAGTATGCCGATATCAAAGGCACCGTACATGGGCACCAGTAGAATTAAAAGAGTTAAAGAAGCAGTTGCAGGAGTTATTAGAGAAAGGTTTCATTAGGCCAAGTCACTCACCATGGGGTGCACCAGTGTTATTTGTTAGAAAGAAGGATGGTAGTCTGAGGATGTGTATAGACTACGGCAGTTGAATAAGGTTACTATCAAGAACAAGTATCCGCTCCCAAGATAGATGATTTGTTTGATCAGCTTCAGTCATCAAAGGTGTTCTCCAAGATTGATTTGAGGTCAGGATATCATCAGTTGAGAATTAAGAAGAAGATATTGAAAAGTCAGCTTTCAGGACCAGGTATGGACATTATGAATTTGTAGTAATGCCATTTGGGTTGACAAATGCGCCAACAGCTTTTATGAACTTGATGAATAGAATATTTCATCCATATCTGGATCAGTTTATAGTATTTTTATCGATGATATCTTGATATATTCAGCATCAGAAGAAGAGCATGCAGCCCATTTAAGAATTACATTGCAGGCATTGAGAGAGCATCAACTGTATGCTAAGTTCAGTAAATGTGAATTCTGGCTGAAAGAGATACAGTTTTTGGGACATGTGATTTCTGGTGAAGGAGTTGCTATGGATCCAGCGAAAGTGGAAGCAGTGTTAAGTGGGCAGAGCCAAAATAGTGTCAGAGATCAGAAGCTTTTTGGGTCTTGCAGGTTATTATAGAAGATTTATTCAAGATTTTCTAAAATAGCAGCCCCAATGACCAAGTTGACCAGGAAGGGAGTTTCTTTTGTGTGGTCTTCTGAGTGCAGGCGCAGCTTTGCTGAATTGAAAAAGAGGCTTACTACAGCACCAATATTAGAAATTCCTTCAGGAAGTGGTGGTTTTGTGATATATTCAGATGCATCCAGAAGAGGATTAGGGGCAGTATTAATGCAGCATGGAAAAGTGGTTGCTTATGCTTCCAGGCAGTTAAAGAAACATGAAGAGAATTATCTGACTCATGATTTAGAATTGGCAGCGGTAGTATTTGCTTTGAAGATTTGGCGGCATTATTTATATGGAGAAAGATTTGAAATATTTACAGATCATAAAAGCTTGAAATATATATTTTCACAGAAAGATTTGAATTTAAGGCAACACAGATGGATGGAATATTTGAAAGATTATGACTTCAGTTTGGGATATCATCCGGGTAAAGCAAATGTTGTGGCAGATGCATTGAGCAGAAATTGTTATGAATCAACTTATGATCAGAGAATGGAAATTATATGGAGATAGCAGATAATTCTTTGTATATGCCAAATAGTCAGCAGAGAGCAGTATTGGCAAACAGTACAGTTGAACCTTCTCTTTATAGACAGATAGTTGAAGCTCAGAAAGCAGATGAGAACTTGGCAGATATTCTAAGAATGGAGGAGGTAACTTTGGCCATGATAATGTAGTTAGGTTAAAGGCCGAGTGTATGTTCCAGCTGATGCAGGAATTAGACAGAAAGTGGTAGAGGAGGCCCACAGGTCAAGATATACTATTCATCTAGGCAGTACTAAGATGTATCAGGGAATGAAGGGTTTTTACTAGTGGCCAAACATGAAAAGAGAAATTGCAGAATTTATAGCAAGATGTGATGTCTGTCAGCAAGTAAAAGCAGAACATCAACGACCAGGGGGTTTGTTGCAACCTTTGCCCATACTACAGTGGAAATGGCATGATATAGCTATGGATTTTATAGTAGGTTTGCCCAGCTCAGCAGGACATAATGGCATTTGGGTTTTTGTTGATAGACTGACTAAAGTTTGCATACTGTTACTGGTTAATATGTCATGGTCAGTAGACAGGCTAGCCAAGTTATATGTGGAAAGAATAATACCATTGTATAGAATTCCAATTACTATTGTTTCAGATCGAGATCCAAGATTCACCTCAGGTTTTTGGAGAAGTTTGCAGAGGGTAATTGGCATGGAGTTAAGATATAGTTCAGCATATCATCCACAAACAGATGGACAGACAGAAAGGACCATCCAAATAATAGAAGATATGTTAAGGGCCTGTTGCTTGGTTTGGGGAGGAATATGGGAACTCATTTGATTATGGTTGAATTTGCATATAATAACAGTTATCAAGCAAGTATCGGAATGGCACCTTATGAGGCATTATATGGAAGACCATGCAGGACACCATTAAATTGGCATGAGGTAGGAGAGAGGCAGGTTCTGGGTCCTGAGTTAATCAGGCAATGTGCAGAAATAGTTAAGTTTATTAAAGAAAAGTTGCAAATAGCATAGAGTCGACAGAAGAGTTATGCTGATAACAAACGCAGGCCATTGCAGTTTGAGGTGGGGGATTATGTATTTTTGAAGGTTTCTCCTACTAAAGGTGTATTTAGTTTCAGAAAACGAAGTAAGTTGAGCCCCAGATATGTGGGTCCATTCCAGATAATAGAAAGATTAGGCGAAATGGCTTACAGGTAGATCTTCCAGCAGACTTTGCAGATGTTCATAATGTGTTCCATGTTTCAATGCTAAGAAAATACATTGAAGATCTGTCCCAAGTATCAGTTACCAGAGAAGTGAATTAAAGCCAGATATGACTATGCCAAAATATCCAGTACAGATCACAGGCCGCAGAACCCAAAAGCTCAGGAATAAGAATATTGATTTAGTGAAAGTTAGATGGGAAAACAGACAAGGCGGTGAGGATACTTGGGAACTAGCAGAGGAAATGATGAAGATGTATCCATATTTGTTTGTGTAAGCTTTTAATTCTTTTAGGTGATAGTACCCTATTTGTTTTAAATTGAAATGTTTGTTGTCGGGTTCCACTTTTATTTCGAGGACAAATTTCTTTTAGGTGATAGTAATGTAGCATATCACTGTTCGGATCATCTTATATTCGTTGTGGTGGCCAGTGTGTGGCCCACATTGTGTGTAGCAGGTGCTTACATAGGTTTTCGGGGCGTTGTGGGCCGGCTGGTTGGCCCAAAATGCAGGTTTGTTCTCTGTCTTTGAACGTGACAGAGGGGCGCGTCGCCTTCTTATCGTGACACCCGGGGACGTCGCGTTCTTGTTGCCACCGTTTTGGCTCGTCGTCTGCATGCGCGCCGCGTGTCGCGCGCTGGACGGGTGTGCTGACGTCGACAGGCGGATCGCGACGGGCAGTCGCATCGCGACCTGGTCGCGACGTAGCGATACTTCGCGTTCCCAACTGAGCTGTGTTTTTAAGAAACCCTGGCAGAACAGAGCTTTCACAAGCTTTGCTCGGCCAGGGGAGGTTTTGCTCGAGGGATTCTGGGCATTTGAGCTCGTGGGCCTTGGTTGGTCATGTTCTCGCCGCAAGGATCACGTGTGGAGTGGGAGAAACGTCGGGTTATCGCCCGTTTAGGTGTTCTTCATCAAAGTAGGGAGATTCTACCTTTTTCTTCGTGGAATCGCTGGGTGTATGCCATGTGATGTGTTTACAGCTTTAAGAACCATAGATGGCATGCTAGGACATCACAAAGAGCATGAAAAATGGATTAGAAATCATGTATGGCAGGTTTTTAGGGTTTTCTGGCGAAGGGGACCTAGATAGGGTTTTTTGCCTGGAGGTGACGGTCTCCCCTGTCGCGATCTGATCACGACAGGACAATACGTCGTGTTCGCTCTCTTGATTGCAACATGTCGGAGCGTCGCTATCTGAACGCGACCTGGGCCTCTGTCGCGATCACAGCCGAGGGTTGCTATTTGCGTACAAATGTTAATGTATGTATCCGTTTATGTATCCGTTACTGTTTAACCAATGCATGGCATGGTTAACTGATGTGTGTAGAGGTGGTTTGGCATTTGTGCGCTCCTCGAGAGTGCTGTTCACATGGTGAGTTACAGGCTCACATGGTTGTGTGTGTGACTGGTTTCAGTAACCCGTATGTGTTCACGTGGTTTGCGTAGCGTGCACGAGTTTCGGTGTGCGTGGCAGGTAGTGTTACGCCTTCCGTGGTTACCTCTTATGTTGGGAGCCCCATGTTTTGAGGTGAGCCAGGCACGTGGGAGTGCTCAGGGTTTGTCCCGGTACAGTGGTACTGTCAGGGTCTTGTCGTCTTTCTGGACACCCTCACTCTTGGGGAGAGTTGCCGTCCGGCTGAGGGAAAGACGGTAGTGGGACAGTGACTTGTGAGAGTTTGTGTTTAATCACTTGTAGTGCGCTCGTAGTTGGGGGGACGGACGCCTCACTTTAGGAGCTTAGGTCAGAGTCCCTAAAGGTGACAGGCATGGGCCTGCGGGGTGTGACCTGCAGGTGAGTGGTTTGGTTGGTCTCCACAGTTCTTGTTTGGTTTAGTGGAGCAGCAGCTAGACCTTTCGTCCGTGGCTGCGAGGCTGAGAGGTAGACCTGTGTGTTTGTCCGGGTTGGTTGCTGGTGTCGCGAGCCAGGCTATGCGACCCGAGTTTGGCGTTTACCTACTTTAGCTCGTACACCTGTTTGGGTTTTCCGTTTATTTAGTAAAGTCATGTTTGAAGTCAGCAGTGGTAAGTAAGTTACATCTTTAATATCTTGCTTAAATAATTCTATAAATTGTTATAGCGTAGCTTACTGCTTAGTTACTTGAGTTGTGGTTTGCTCGGTTTCTTTGGGGGAATTTCCCTACTGAGCCACTGACTAGCGAGGCTCACCCCCTACTCCTTTCAGGTGAGGGAGAGCAGGAGTCTTCCCAACTGTCCTCTAGTTCCGGGCCGCACCGTAGCGGAGCAGGGTCTGCGCCACCTCCAGCAGTGTAATTTTCTCTCTTTGTACACCTCGGGGTATGCCCCAGGTTCTGTTGTATAGGTTTATGGTTTTAGTTGAGAAACTGGCTATGTAAATCCCATGTAATATTTGTGGAATGGAAAGTTTATTTCTGTTCTATTGTTTCCTTTATATTTCTACGGACATGTGTGAATGATATCCCTTGCGAAGCTTCGGCTCGTTCATGGGAGGCGGAGTCGTGTCAGGCTCGTTATCAGGTTAACGGATTTGAACGATGTGGTCCGTCACAGTTGCACCTTTATAACTTCCAACCCTTTGAATTGTTGCATATGATTTATTTGGTCCTACTAGGACACTCAGTCTTAGTGGACATAGATTTGTGTTTGTGATTGTTGATGATTTCTCTAGGT
>JACBKR010006721.1:0-11011 GCA_014218235.1 Colocasia esculenta
TTACTGCCACTGTTTAATATCAATCAGCATTTTGAATCATTAGAAACCACTAAATGCTACCCTTGGTCTATCACACTACCAAGTTTAATGTCATGCTAATTTGCCTCCCTATTACTTCTTGAAATTCTGCTTGTTAATACATTAATCATTTATATTTTTGCTCGCACCTTGAGATGTAAATCCTTCTGGGCATGTGCACTCATACCTATTTCGTTAACATTTTCAGGTAGTGATGGTGAAGATATGAACTAGGATGAGAATGGTGAAGAGTGATGAGCATCCAGTTATCTTGAAGCCATGGACTTCGAGCATGTCTTTTTGAAGAGTCTGTAGTGGTCATCCCCTTTTGTGTGACGTGAATTCTTGAACTATGGGCCCTATATGTTTGGCTCTATTGTATGAAGAAATTCCCATGATGTTGATCCTTGAAGTTATCTTTTTAGACATAAGTTGGCTCATTGTTGTCTTAAAATTTAAATTTTTTTGTTCTATTTTGTTAACTACCAATTGCACTTGTCGAGTCCTTGATTAAATCCGCTGCTTAAATCTGGGACGTGACAGAGGTGGTATCATAGCTTTGACTTCATTTTGGTCCCAGGAAATTTAGGAAGGATGTTAGTAAGACCACACTTAGGTGTCATGAGTCAAGACGATCACACCTAATGTGAGTTGGGGTAATTCCATGGGTTAAGTGTGATGTGTGCCCTAATTAGATCACTAACGATCAACATCCTTTTGAAGGTACTTAATACTTCAAATGGTTGTTGAGCGGGCACAAATGAGGAACATGCAACAAGCTCTTCGGGGTTTGACCTTGGCAATCCTACAAGTTGGTGGTGAAAATCGAGGAGTTGGGGAACTCCATAGGAGCTTTCACGATATGAACCCCTCAAAATTTGAGGGTAGTATTGATCTTGACGATGTTGAGCATTAGGTCAAAGAAATTGAGCAGGTGTTTAGGGTCATGCAGTACAATGACCAATATAAGGTTCTATTGGCAACTTTTCAATGTAAACACTGTGACAAGGGGCACCAATCTGATCAATGTTGTAGAGCTCAGGGCAAATGTCTGCGATGCGGGAGTCCATACCACAAGATTTTGGATTGCCCTATGATGAAGGAACAAACACCGTAAGATAAATGCCAGAGTGGACTGAGGAAGCAAGGCTACCTCTAAGTAGTTATGGAGCCAGAAGCTTCAGAGGAAGGTGGAGTAGTGGAAGGTACTCTTACCATACTTTCCAGACCTGCCTTTATTTTATTTGATATTGGAGAAACGCACTCATTTATATCGCAAGAATTTTCTGAAACCCTTCCTGCAAAACCTGTACCTTTAGCTTGTGAATTTCTAGTAATCACACCCTTGGGGAAAGAACCAAGCTCAACTGCTATTTTCCTTCTGCCGATGTGGACATCGGAGGGAGAAACCTACTAAAAGATCTAGTGTACATGCCCATGGAGCATTATGATGTGATCTTAGGGGCTGATTAGCTATCCCAACATGGTGCTAGTGTTGACTGCAATAAGAGTAGGGTAACTTTTAGTGAACATTCAAAATTAGTGTATTACAGTACCAAAAGCCAAAGGTAGCTATATCTCATCTCTATCCTCCGAGCCCATAGAATGATGAGGAGAGGATGTGTAGCATTCCTTGCTTCGGTGATAGTGGAGAAGAAGGAGGTAAGAATAGAAGACATTGCCGTAGTTAGAGACTTTTCAGACGTGTTTTCAGATGAGGTACCTAATATTCCCCCTGAAAGAGAAGTCAATTTCTCTATCTCATTAATCTTAAGAGTTGCCCCTATCTCTAGAGCCCCCTACAGAATGTCATCGGCAGAATTAAAGGAGCTAAAGAAACTACTAATGGAATTGTTAGAAAAAGGTTTACCCAGCCCAGCACCTCACCATGGGGCGCACTTGTACTATTTGTAAAGAAGAAGGACGGTCAATGAAGTTGTGCATAGATTATAGACAATTGAATCAACTTACAATTAAGAACAAGTATCCCCTACCAAGAATTGATGGGTTGTTTGATTAGATTTCTAGAGCTAAGTATTTTTTTCTAAGATTGATCTCATACCCGGCTACCATTAGTTGAGGATTTTAGAGGAGGACATTCACAAGACGACCTTCAAGAGCCGATATGTGTTGACCAGGTTGCAAGCCCATAGGGGGGGTGAATGGATTGCAACAAATAATCCCTTTTGAAAATCTCTGGCAAAGATAACTCCAAAACCACTAAGCGTATAAGTTAGAGTTAGTAAGAAATAGAAATAGGAATAAAAGCAGTCACACACATGCAAGAGGATTTTTATCTTGGTTCGGACCTCCTCTCAGCAGGAGTCCTACGTCCAGTCCCCAAGAAGCCACTTGGGATTCCACTAACTAAGGGTACAATCCCCCTTAAGAACACTTACATATCCAGCACAAGCTGGCCTTCTCTTCAATTCATGAAGAGGCAATAACCCACCTGTAGCAACATGTCCTCCCTTCTACCAAGGGGAACAACAGCTTGCTCTGCAAGCCTTCTCTTCACGCACGAAGAGGTACAAACCTGTAAGAATGATTTTACATAAAGCCCCTGGACCAAGCTTACATAAAGTAACTAAGAGTTTGATCCGAGGCACAGGCTGAGGGTACAAAAAGAGCACACACGGGAACAACCCTCTCAGACTTTTACAACTTCTCTCTCAGACAAGAAATGAGATAAAGCTTCAAGGAGAGTGAAAGCGACGAGGAGCACGAATGGCAATAACTATTTCTTTCACATTTAGGACTGTTGGTCGTTGGTATATTTTCGTGGTTTTTCTCACAGCTCATCTACGATGTCAATCACTTCTATTTAACTTCTCTTATAAGAAAATATCCATTGAGATGTCCGTTGTCTTATTTTTGAGATTGTTTTCATGTAGCCATAGCAGGTCTAACATTGTAAGAGTGTTGCTACTAGAAATCTGCATGCATTAAATGCTGGATAAGAGAGAGAACGTGGAGATATTGTTAGTGTTAGTCAACAACATCTGTTAAAGAGTAGGTACATTAAGATGTTGGTACTAAAATAGGTAGTCTTCTTTGTCATCATTTAAAACGTTAGAAAATATCAGTTACATGGTAAGAGTAAAGAACAAACCGAGAGAGCTTTATCCAGTAAAAATAACAATATTAGCTTGACTTTAAAAAACTGTGTTGGAAAGATATACTTGATGGCAAGAGATTGAATGCTCACATGAAAATATGACTTTAAGCTTGAGAGTTATTGCATGAGAAATAAACAGTTATACAAGATTAGACATAGTGAAATCAATGGTGATAGCTTTGAGGTAAGCGACACTGTGTTAATAAAATGTGCAAGCCAAAAACTTACTAGAAAGGTAATCGACGGCTGCACAGATCATCAAAGAGATTTCCAGGCAATCGTAAAGATCAAGGTCGCAATCGATATTACATAAGAAATGATGTGAGACTTACAAAACGGAACAAATCAATTAATAGTGTTTCTTGAACAATTGATAGATATAAAAGTCAATCGATATTTCTTAAGGATCGTCGATGTAATGAAGACATTGATATGAGTTCTTAAGACAATCGATAAGGTAGAGATAATCGATGTGATAAAGACAATCGATATGAATTCTTAAAGATAATCGATATGATACCGACAACCGATATGATAGGAACAATCGATATGAATTCATAAGAGTAATCGATATAATAAATGCAGTCGATATGCTTAAAGACAATCGATATTATAAAGACAATTGATATTGCTTAAAGACAATCGATATGACTTTCTTAAGACAATCGATACGAAACTTATACTCTAATTGATTGAGATGTTGAGCAATTATTAAGTTTCAAAACATCAATCGATATCATATTATAACAGTAATCGATATGGACATGCTTAGCAATAGTTAAATTTAAAACAGTAATCGATATGCTATAATAACAGTAATCGATATGAACTTAGAATAGTTACAACTTTGATTAAAGGGATTTTGAGTAATTATGAAGACTTACCAGAGTGCCCCTTAAAAAATGAACTTGTTCTTATATTCCGTTGACAAGTTTTATGAGAAAAAAATAATTATTAAATATTTTACAGAGTTTTGTTGTCACCAAAAGCAGAGAATACATGGGGATGAATGCTTCAGCAATATGGCCACTTTGAATTTGTTGTCATGCCATTTGGATTAAGAAATGTCCTTATAGCATTTATGCAATTAATGAATGAGGTATATATGGCCACTTTGAATTTGTTGTCATGCCATTTGGATTAAGAAATGCCCTTGTAGCATTTATGCAGTTAATGAATGAGGTATACAGGCCATATCTTGATAAATTTGTGGTGGTATTTATTGATGACATTCTAATCTAATCCAAGACCAAGGAAGAATATGAAGAAGATCTGAAAATAGCATTGCAATTATTGAGGGGTAACAAGTTGTATGCCAAGCTGAGTAAATGTGAATTCTAGTTAGAGGATGTATCCTTCTTAGGCATGTGATCAGCCAGGATGGTATAGCAGTTGACCCATCCAAGGTTGAGGTAGTAATTAGATGGGAGATGCCTACCAATGTGTTAGAAATTAGAAGCTTCTGGGATTGGTAGGATCTTATTGGAGATTTATCAAGGATTCTCTAAGATTATAGTGCCTCTTAACAAATTGACTAGAAAGGAGAGTCCATTCGTGTGCACAAATGAATGTGAGAAAAGTTTCTGCACTCTTAAGGACTGCTTGACTATGGCTTTGGTTCTTACTTTACCCAAGGAAGGGGGAGATTTGAAGTGTATGTAGATGGATCATGTATTAGACTGGGATGTGTACTTATGCAGCCAGGCAAAGTGATAGCTTATGCCTCTAGGTAATTGAAGACACATGAGGTTAACTACCTAGTGCATGACTTGGATTTGGTAGAGATAGTATTCGCTTTAAAGATTTGGCGACACTATATATATGGAGAACAATTTAAGGTATTCTCAGGCCATAAAAGTGTGAAATATTTATTTTCATAGAAATAACTCAATATGAGGCAAAGGAGGTGGTTGGAGTACTTAAAGGACTTTGACTTTTCCATCTAATATCATCTTGGAAAAGCGATGCCTTAAGTAGAAAGCTTGTGGCATCCCTAGCTAGCTTAATGGTTCGGGAGTGGAGATTGCTAAAACAATTTGCCAATCTAGATTTGAATGTAAAAGAGGAAGGTGACTGTGTGTTGATTGCTAACATTAGTATACAATCAGACTTCTTCACTAAAATCAGAGAACATCAAAGCAATGATCCATTTCTAGTAGAAATCAGGGAGAAAATTGAGCAAAGGCCAGACTTCACTATAACCAGTGATGGCATACTGGTATTTTGAGGGAGGACCTGTGTACCTGATAAGGAGGAGCTCAAGAAGAATTTGATGACTGAAGCTCATACGTCCAAGTACACCATTGATCTTGGAGCCACCAGATGTACCAAGAATAAAGAGGACTTAGTGGTGGCCAAACATGAAAGGTGAAGTGGCCAAATTTGTGGCACATTGCTTGACTTATCGACAAGTTAAGGCAGAACATCTTCATTCAACTGGTGTACTACGGCCATTAGACATACCTGAGTGGAAATGGGGGAGTATAGGCATGGATTTTATCATGGGATGGTCCAAAACTAGAGGAGGGCTTGATGCAATTTGGGTAATTGTGGATCGATTAACTAAGTCAGCCCACTTTTTGCTTATAAAGAGCAAGTGGTTTGTTGATATGTTAGCAGCCGGTACATTAAGAGGTTTTTAGACTTCATGGGATCCCTTCATCCATTGTGTCAGACAGAGACCCTCGATTGTTCACATCACACTTCTAGAAAGGATTGTAGTCTGCGTTAGGGACTAAAATGAATTTAGTACTACATTTCATCCCCAGACTAATGGACAAACTGAAAGGACAAACCAGATTGTAGAAGATATGCTAAGGGCCTATATAATTAACTTCAACGGGTATTGGAGTGAGCAGTTATCCTTAATTGAATTTGCAAATAATAATAGTTATCAGGCAAGCATCAAGATCATACCATTCGAGGCTCTATATGGCAAAAGTTGTAGGTCACCAGTGTTCTGGGAATAAGCCCCAAAAAGGCAGTGGTTTGTACCTGAATTGATACCAGACACTAAAAAAAAAGGTACAAATTGTCAAGGAACGTTTGAAGGCAGCTCAGTCAAGACAAAAGAGCTATGAAAATAAGAGATGAAGTGATTTGGAATCTCAAGTTGGAGACCATGTATTTTTAAAGATGCCACCATCACGGAGGATCCAAAGGTTTGGAATCAAAGGAAAGTTGAAACCTAGGTTTATTGGCCCTTTTGAGATCCTGGAAAGGATGGGTGAAGTAGCCTATAGAATTGCATTGCCTCCATCATTAGAAGGAATGCATAATGTCTTCCATGTATCTATGTTGAGGAATTGTGTCTATGATGCGGAGCATGTGATTCAATATGATGATCTAGAGCTAAAAAATGACTTGACATATGATGAGAAACCAATCGAGATCTTGGACGAAAAGCTACAACAACTCAGAAATATGGCAATACCTATGGTTAATGTCCAATGGAACAAATGAGGATTGGATGAAGCCACATAGGAATCTGAAGAAATGATGAGAGACCATCACCCAGAGCTATTCCTTGGTAACATCTCTCTCCTACACTCTTAGTACATTACATATGAATTTGGAGACCAAATTGTGTAATAACCTAGATTTTTTGAATCATAAATAGATAAGAATAAATAGATGGAAATTGCAAGGAAAAGAGATGAAGATTTATGATTTTAGGTCAAATAGTGGAGGTGTAGTTACCTAGATTTTAAGAATCAAGTAAATAAAAAATCCACTAACATAGGTAAATAACTCATGAGAAATAATTGGTTGGAAACCAATTGGGACCTTACTGAACCCCTTGTTCAGTAACTTGTGTGATTATAACACTAATCGAAACCTTATTGAACCCTTTGTTCAGTAACCGGTGTGATTATAACACCAATCAAATCCTTACTAAACATTTGTTCAGCAATCGAATCATTTAATAACACCAATCGGTGTTTGGATGACTTATATGACCAATTGAAAGGATTATAAGTCCAATTAGAACCTTATTGAACCTTTGTTCAATAATCGAATCATTTAATAGCACCAATCGGTGTTTGGACCACGTATAAGACCAATTGGAAGGATTATAAGTCCAATCGGAACCTTACTGAACCTTTGTTCAGTAATCAGAACCATTATAAGACCAATCGAAGTTTACTAAACCTTTGTCCAGCAATCTGAACATTATAACACCAAATAGAAGTCTGTTGAGCTTTTGTTCAGCAATTACCAATCAGAATACTGTTGACCTTTTGTTTAGCAATCGGAACATTCCTAATGCCAATTGAAGGATTCTGAATATTTGTTCAACAATCGATTCCTTCATGAACATCAATCAAAAGATTCTGAACCGTTGTTCAGCAAACAATGTGATTATAACTCCAATTGGAAGGATTTGACCCTTTGTTCTCTAATCGGAAGAACATAAACATCGATTGGTGGAAGATTTAAGCATATGTTGAAGTCTGACATCAACTCATGATCAGTCGAAGCCTTGTGTGACTAGGGGTGTGTCAACAAATGTATGGGCTTCTTGACATGTATGTGTTTAAGTCGACTTATGTATGAGGGGAGTCGACTCCTGTGTTGAGAAAGTCGACTTATGCAGCAGTGGAAGTCAACTTTTGGGGTTTGGAAAAGTTACCAGTACGCAGATATGACCCAAGTAAGGTGGGTCTATCTTGTGGCAGACAAAGTCAACATTTGGTGTGGGTGGAAGTATTGGCATATCGGTATGGTTCTCGTGCCTACCCCCCCGCACCCCCCTGCCCTGCAAATTTGATATTTCAACACATTTATCTAAGACCTAGGCTCATAAATATGGCATGTGGCCCTCCTTCGGCCATCCAAAAACCCCTTTGACATCCCTAGCCATGGGAAGGAAGGCTTGGAGCTCTGGGAGGTGAGGAGCACTCCGGAACAAAAAGGGATGATCCTGAAGCTTGTGGATCTTTGAGTTCTTCTTCTTAGCTCTGCTTCGACTTAAAGAAACTAGAGATTAGGAGAGCAATCTAATGTATGTGATCTCGGGCTCTACATAATGTGGTTTAACTCATCTATATACTTTCCAAGCCTGCTTTGGGTTATCCCTGCCTTGACCAACTTTCTCATGTAGAGCTTTCAGTACTTTTGATTTGTTACAGAAATTGGGGGTTTTCTTACTCTCTAGATTCCCTCACCCCTAGACGATTGGACTCTCAATTATGATTTAGAATCCTTCCATTCTAAATTTCCAACATCTTCCTTGATGGAAATATGGATTGTTTCCATTCCGAAGACCCTCTCCCCCACTGTTTCAAACCCTATGATAGTTGTCATCTATCCTTATGCAATTCAGAAGGGTCATCTAGAAAATAATTCTTTTGCTCTATTTAGTATAGAATAATACACAATTTTGCCTATTCAGTATCCTAAATTTCCAAGCCATGTAAAAGCCTTAATAACAAGAAGACTATCCTATTTGCTCTTAATCTCTTGATTTGAACTTATCCTCACCTAATTTGAACTCTATCTTAAAATCTTGCTTGTCATGAAATCTGAAACACTTTTTGGTATTATTCTACCTACTTGCCACACGATTTGATTCCAATAGTTGCACTGTTATACTGTCCATTGATACCCTTGGAATTTGTACCCTTGTTATTCTTGATTTATCAGGGTACGTCTTAATCTATACAGAATCCTACCATGTATTTATCTTTCGGAATTCTATTGGCCATAATATGTTCTGTTACTTGGCACTATTTAAGACTTCAGTCCACTAACCCATGCCTATACAAATAAAGGGCCATGTCTAGTCCTAGGGAGGATGTAACATCCCGAGTTTTGGTTCCCTTGGAGTTGTCCTTGGGATCGCGACGTATAGGGCTGTCGCATTCTGAACGCGACGCGTTCCATGTCGCCTTCTGGTTGAGAAGGTGACAGCCCCTGTGTCGCATTCCGATGGTATTCTATGGCTGTTTGCCATGTTTCCGCAGTGCGTGTGTGAAGGCGACGTGCCAGTTGTCATGTTCACCTGAGACGCATGCTTGTGTGACACGTGGTGTGGAGGCTATCTGTCTATCAGAAGACCTGTCGAAACTTTTGAGAAGGCGACGAGATAGGCGTCGTGTTCTGGTGAGAACGCGACAAGCATCTTGTCACGACCTCAGTTCCGAGGCCTTAAGGCTGGCAGGCGCCTCTTTCTTCTCTTTTCTTCTTCTTTCTCCCTTCCCTCCTCTTCTCCGAGGTGGGGGAGCTTCCCCTCTTCCCTCTCAAGTGGCTTGGGCTAGGAGGTGCCAGCGTGCTCGTGGCGGAGCGTGGGAGCGGCATCGTGGCGTGAGGAGGAGGTGGCCGAGCCTTTGTGAACGCCCTTTTTGGGTTCAGTTCATCATTGCCTGTAGGGGTTTCCTTACTCTCTTACTTGTTAGTGTGGATGGGGATTGGTTTTGAGCTATCCTCTCTGTGCACGAGGTTTGTTGTGGTTTTTGCATGGGAGAAAGCTTGTCGGTGGTGCTCCTTCCTCGTGTTTAACTTAGTTCTTGTGGTTCGTGGGTGAGGAGAGGTGGCATTGTTGCCCCTCGAGCCCTCTTTTAGTTGCTTTCGATGTGTGCTCCCCTCCCTCTCTTGTTTGGAGGTGGTGGTGTAGGTTGTGGGACCATGGGATGGCCCCATTCTCAGTTCGAGCTTCTGTCTGAGGTCGCAACAGGTTAGCTATCGTGACACCAGACAGAAGGCATCGTGCAACCTGTCGCATTCTGGTGGTGACAGGTTGGCCATCGCGTTCCCCTCTGCTCTTCAGTTTCTAGGTTCCGATCATGGCGGAGGATGGCTCGTGTCCAAGTTGGTTAGAGGGAGGTCTCTCCAACTTGGCACAAGGCCAGTCCTCCTGTGTGGGCCATGGCCTTGTGGCCCTTTGGGGTGTGGGACTTAGGGTGGTTCTGCCCCATGGGCCCTGCCTTCAAATGAGGAACGCGACGGTTCAATACATCACGTTCTGAATCTGAAGGCGACACCCGATGTGTCGCTTTCTGGTTGCGACGGGATCCATGTCGCGTTCTGCCTTCGGGTCGCGACTGGGTTCTCGTTGCCTTCTGGCTTTGGTGTTTGTTGGCTGCGGGTCTGTTGACCTACTTTGGGGTTCGGCTTTCTGATGTTGAATGTGACGAGTCGATATGTCGTGTTCAGGTCAGAAGGCGACACCCTAGTCATCGCGACCTGGTGGCCACAGGTTGGTCGTCACCTTCTTGTTCAAAAGGCGACACCCCTGTGGTCGTTTTTCTGGTTGACGGGTTTCTGGCGGTGGTTTGTGCCTTAGTTGGCCGATGGACTCCTGGGGGTCTCCGGGAGGTGTGCCGTGCGTGCCTGTGCTGGTTGACTTGTCTTGGTTACAAGTCAGCTGTACCGTTTGCTTGTGGGGGTTGCCCCGCCTGTTCTCTTTTGCCCAATGCTTGGTACTTGACGGCTTGTCCCGTTCAGAGGTTGTCTCCATTTTCCTGGGACCCCCATCCTCGGGAGCCTGTTGAGGGAGTTCTCTGGGATATGAGCGTGCTCGAGTTGGCAGCCATGTTGGCAGACTCCAGAGCTGAGGGGAAAACAGTGGTGGACAGTGGCGTAGAGTCGCTTGTGGAGCTCCCTTAGCTGTGTCTGTGTCTCCAAGGTGGTTGAGGTGTTCTTCCGGTGCAGACCAGCTAGTCCTTCTCACTGCCTCACTCTGCGTTGGCTCCGGAGCCACGTATGGAGGTCAGGCATGGGGCCACAGCTCGGTCGGGCTGTGGTGGTTTGTGGTTGTTCTCTGCCGTGGCTCACTAGCCTCACTCTACCGGGGAGGTTGTAGGCAGGAGTCGGCGGTTGGCGAGTTGGAGGTGTGGACGGTGTGTCCTCCTCTTAGTGCCAGTGGCGGTGGCT
>JACBKR010006722.1:0-10678 GCA_014218235.1 Colocasia esculenta
TTAATTTGGGTTGATCGACGCACAATTTCTTGTTAGGCGAGTTAGGTTAGTTAAAAAGGAGAAACTAGGTAGGTTGGGGGTTCAAAATTAGAAATACTCATCCAAGTTAGTTGTGGAAACTGACGGAGTTCTATTCGGACTCCCGGTTTGACCTCGACGCTCTAAGTCATCTTAACCAAGTTAGTTTAGTTAAAAAATGAAAAACTTTGGTTTGAGGGACCAAAATTAGAAATACTCATCGATTGGCCTCCGGTTTGTTCCAGCACGGTCGGGTCGATGAGTGTGACTTGTGGAAACTGGCGGAGTTCAATTCGGACTCCTGGTTTGACCTCGACGCTCCAAGTCGTCTTAAACAAGTTAGTTTAGTTAAAAAATGAAAAACTTCGGTTTGAGGGACCAAAATTAGAAATACTCAACCAATTGGCCTCCGGTTTGTTCCAGCACGGTCGAGTCGATGAGTGTGACTTGTGGAAACTGACGGAGTTCAATTCGAACTCCCGGTTTGACCTCGACGCTCCAAGTCATCTTAACCAAGTTAGTTTAGTTAAAAAATGAAAAACTTCGGTTTGAGGGACCAAAATTAGAAATACTCATCCGATTGGCCTCCGGTTTGTTCCAGCAAGGTCGAGTCGATGATGTGACTTGTGGAAACTGACGGAGTTCAATTCGGACTCCCGATTTGACTTCGACGCTCCAAGTCGTCTTAACCAAGTTAGTTTAGTTAAAAAATGAAAAACTTCGATTTAAGGGTCCAATGTTAGAAATACTCTTCCGATTGGCCTCCGGTTTATTCCAGCACGGTCGGCCGATGAGTGTGACTTGTGGAAACTGACGGAGTTCAATTCGGACTCCGGTTGAAGCGCGCGGCAAGTCATCTTAACCAAGTATTTTAGTTAAAAAATGAAGAACTTCGGTTTGAGGGACAAAAATTAGAAATACTAATCTAATTGGCCTCCTTTGTTCCAGCACGGTCGGATCGATGAGTGTGACTTGTGGAAACTGACGGAGTTCAATTCGGACTCCCAGTTTGACCTCGACGCTCCAAGTTGTCTTAACCAAGTTAGTTTAGTTAAAAAATGAAAAACTTCGGTTTGAGGGACCAAAATTAGAAATACTCATCCGATTGGCCTCCGTTTGTTCCAGCACGGTCGGACCGATGAGTGTGACTTGTGAAACTGACGGAGTTCACTTCAGACTCCTGGTTTGACCTCGACGCTCCAAGTCGTCTTAACCAAGTTAGTTTAGTTAAAAAATGAAAAACTTCAGTTTGAGGGACCAAAATTAGAAATACTCATCCGATTGGCCTCCGGTTTGTTCCAGCACGATCGGGCGATGAGTGTGACTTGTGGAACTGACGGAGTTCAATTCGGACTCCCGGTTTGACCTCGACGCTCCAAGTCGTCTTAACCAAGTTAGTTTAGTTAAAAAATGAAAAACTTCGGTTTGAGGGACCAAAATTAGAAATACTCATCTGATGGCCTCCGGTTTGTTCCAGCACGGTCGGGTCGACGAGTGTGACTTGTGGAAACTGACGGAGTTCAATTCGGACTCCCGTTTGACCTCGACGCTCCAAGTCGTCTTAACCAATTTAGTTTAGTTAAAAAATGAATACTTCGATTTGAGAGACCAAAATTAGAAATACTCATCCGATTGCCTCCGGTTTGTTCCACACGGTTGGACCGATGAGTGTGGACTCGTGAAAACTGACGGAGTTAACTTCGGACTCCCGGTTTGACCTCGACGCTCCAAGTCGTCTTAACCAAGTAGCTTAGTTAAAAAATGAAAAACTTCGGTTTGAGGGACCAAAATTAGAAATACTCATCCGATTGGCCTCCGGTTTGTTCCAGCACGGTCGGGTCGATGAGTGTGACTTGGGAAACTGACGGAGTTCAGGATCAATACTCCCGGTTTGACCTCGAAGCTCCAAGTCGTCTTAACCAAGTTAGTTTAGTTAAAAAATGAAAAACTTTGGCTTGAGGGACCAAAATTAGAAATACTCATCCGATTGGCCTCTAGTTTGTTCCAGCACGGTCGTCGATGAGTGTGACTTGTGGAAACTGACGGAGTTCAATTCGGACTCCCGTTTGACCTCGACGCTCCAAGTCGTCTTAACCAGTTAGTTTAGTTAAAAAATGAAAAACTTCGGTTTGAGGGACAAAATTACAAATACTCATCCGATTGGCCTCCGGTTTGTTCCAGCACAGTCGAGCCGATGAGTGTGACTTGTGGAAACTGACGGAGTTCAATTCGGACCTCGATTTGACCTCGACGCTCCAAGTCGTCTTAACCAAGTTAGTTTAGTTAAAAAATGAAAAACTTCAGATTGAGGGACCAAAATTAGAATACTCATCCGATTGGCCTCCGTTTTTTCCAGCACGATCGGGTCGATGAGACTTGTGGAAACTGACGGAGTTCATTCGGACTCCCGGTTTGACCTCGACGCTCCAAGTCGTCTTAACCAAGTTAGTTTAGTTAAAAAATGAAAAACTTCGGTTTGAGGGACCAAAATTAGAATACTCATCTGATTGGCCTCCGGTTTGTTCCAGCACGGTCGGGTCGACGAGTGTGACTTGTGAAAACTGACGGAGTTCATTTCGACTCCCGTTTGACCTCGACGCTCCAAGTCGTCTTAACCAATTTAGTTTAGTTAAAAAATGAAATACTTCGATTTGAGAGACCAAAATTAGAAATACTCATCCGATTGGCCTCCGGTTTGTTCCACACGGTTGGACCGATGAGTGTGACTCGTGAAAACTGACGAGTTAACTTCGGACTCCCGGTTTGACCTCGACGCTCCAAGTCATCTTAACCAAGTTAGCTTAGTTAAAAAATGAAAAACTTCGGTTGAGGCCAAAAGAATACTCAATTCCATCGATTGGCCTCCGTTTGTTCCAGCACGGTGGGGTCGATGAGTGTGACTTGTGGAAACTGACGGAGTTCAATTCGGACTCCCGTTTGACCTCGACGCTCCAAGTCGTCTTAACCAAGTTAGTTTAGTTAAAAAATGAAAAACTTCGTTTGAGGGACAAAAATTAGAAATACTCATCCGATTGGCCTCCGGTTTGTTCCAGCACAGTCGAGCCGATGAGTGGACTTGTGGAAACTGACGGAGTTCAATTCGACTCCCGATTTGACCTCGACGCTCCAAGTCGTCTTAACCAAGTTAGTTTAGTTAAAAAATGAAAAACCTTCGGTTTGAGGTCCAATGTTAGAAATACTCTTCTGATTGGCCTCCGGTTTGTTTCAGCATGGTTGGGCCGATGAGTGTGACTTGTGGAAACTGACGGAGTTCAATTCGGACTCCCGGTTTGACCGCGACGCGCCAAGTCGTCTTAACCAAGTTAGTTTAGTTAAAAAATGAAGAACTTCGGTTTGATGGACAAAATTAGAAATACTCATCTTTGGCCTCCGTTGTTCCAGCACGGTCGGGTTGATGATGTGACTTGTGGAACTGACGGAGTTCAATTCGGACTCCCGGTTTGACCTCGACGCTCCAAGTCGTCTTAACCAGTTAGTTTAGTTAAAACATGAAGAACTTCAGTTTGAGGGACCAAAATTAGAAATACTCATCCGATTGGCCTCCGTTTGTTCCACCAGCACGGTCCGACTGATGAGTGTGACTTGTGAAAACTGACGGAGTTAACTTCGGACTCCCGTTTTTACCTCGACGCTCCAAGTCGTCTTAACCAAGTTAGTTTAGTTAAAAAATGAAAAATGTCTATTTGAGGGACCAAAATTAGAAATATTCATCCGATTGGCCTCCGTTTGTTCCAGCACGGTCGGGTCGATGAGTGTGACTTGTGGAAACTGACGGAGTTCAATTCGGACTCCCGGTTTGACCTCGACGCTCCAACTCGTCTTAACCAAGTTAGTTTAGTTAAAAAATGAAAACTTCGGTTGAGGGACCAAAATTAGAAATACTCATCCGATTGGCCTCCGGTTTGTTCCAGCACGGTCGGGTCGATGAGTGTGACTTGTGGAAACTGACGGAGTTCAATTCGGACTCCCGGTTTGACCTCGACGCTCCAAGTCGTCTTAACCAAGTTAGTTTAGTTAAAAAATGAAAACTTCGGTTTGAGGGACCAAAATTAGAAATACTCATCCGATTGGCCTCCGTTTGTTCCAGCACGGTCGGGTCGATGAGTGTGACTTGTGGAAACTGACGGAGTTCAATTCGGACTCCGGTTTGACCTCGACGCTCCAAGTCGTCTTAACTAAGTTAGTTTAGTTAAAAATGAAAACTTCGGTTTGAGGGACCAAAATTAGAAATACTATTCCAATTGGGCTCCGGTTTTTGTTCCAGCACGGTCGGGTCGATGAGTGTGACTTGTGGAAACTGACGGAGTTCAATTCGAACTCCCGGTTTGACCTCGACGCTCCAAGTCGTCTTACCAAGTTAGTTTAGTTAAAAATGAAAACTTCGGTTTGAGGTACCAAAATTAGAAATACTGTAAGGCCCTTGATTTTCACCTTGTTCGTTAAGTATATGTATGTGTGTATATGTGTATACTATTGATGTATGATTATTGTGTATAGTATTTATTGATATAAAGTATGAATTAGTATTATTGAAATGTACATAGTAATTCAAGTACATATATAATGTATATATATAATATTTGGTGTATAGTATTATACATTTTGCATAATTAAAGTGAGTTTTGTCGCCAGTCGGCGTCCACATCGGCTGACGCTGACCATGGGTAGGCGGCAATATCGATGGACGCCCATTTTTGGATAGGCGACCATGGATATGGACGCCAATATCCCAGATCTGTTACGTTTTCAGATCCGGAACGCCTCCGGAAATTTAGCCTCTTGTTTGGGAAACCCTTCCAACGGCTCTGAGACTTGCCCTTTAACGATCCGACCCCCAACCCTTTATAATATCCAATTTTCGGCCAGATCCATCCCTTTGGCTCTTGAGTCAAAAACCTATCTTTTCTGTGCAAAAACCCTAACTTGAACCTGAAAGATCCGGCTTCGGAGGTTTTGTCTGGCGATCTACATCAACTGGCGTCGACCTTGAACATCCGGGAACGACTCCCCACTGGTGTGTTGTGAAGATCATCAGAAGATCCGAAGAAGAGGGATTTGGAGACTCTTTGGCACAGGCCGAGGAGGGCTTCTCCGCTTAAATCGTCGTTGATAGATTTTACAGAAGGCAAGTACCCTATACACATTAACCCTACATGTGTCTAGTATGTCCCAGGATTTTCTCAGATTTTTCTCGTGTCCTGGAACCCCCCTTTCAAGTGAATTATTGGCTTTCAGTCTGTGTTCTGCAGACAGGATATTAACGGCAAGATCCTTTGCCGCTAATATCATGTGTTGGCGGCATCATCTAATGCCGTTAACCTATAGACGGCCACCCCTTGCCGTCGATTTCTTCAGACTGCAACAGTGAGCAAGTCTGTCCTTATATGAACTAATTTTCGAGTTTTTCCGCAGAGGATATATGGTAAATTTTATATAATATGTAAATATATATGTTCGGATGTACTATAAGTTATTGTGCATTTTTTAAAATTTTCCACTAATTAGAAATTTTGGAATATGTTACCAATAGAATGTTAATCTTGGAAAATGTCGTTTATGAAATTGTGTAGAATTAACTGCCATAGATTTTCTGTACATTGTTCATAATATCTGGTGCATGATATAAAAATTTGAGTAATTTATATCATCTGTGTAATTTATTAAATTTCCTGAATCAAAAATAGCTAATATGTCTACTCAATGTAGAAAAGTTAAGAATCCATACGAAACTAGTTAAATCCCTGAAAATTGTGATAAAATTGTACTGTCAGTATTCAGGTATGAAATAAATTATGAACCCGAATAATGAAAATTGTATCAGTTTGACTATTTTTACAGTTGATATCATCACTGTTAGAATTTTCAGAAAATATGGGTAACTCAAAAAATGCGAATTTTGGTATGCATGATGATTAACTGTGATGGATTTCTGGTTAAATTTCTGTACTGAACAGATGACAGTAGCTATATAAACCTGTTTTATGTTAGATATTAATAATTAATACATGCTAATATGATAAATGTTTAATTCTGCAAAAATTTCAGCATGATTAGGATTGTTGTAAAAATCTGATTAATACTGAAAACAGTAGTACCATGCTAGGTAATACTGAAGAATGAAATGTGTGAACATGAGATGAAGTGTGATTATTTTGTGTTTAGAATGTGTTGAAATTGAGAAAATGTATTAATGTGCCAATGTGTGACACTGCTACCTTAGAGGGCTGTGGAACTGTACTGTGGTAAAGTCCCCACGGGAAAGTTCAAAGTGTGTGATGTCCCATGGGCATTGGATTAAATCCTGGAGGCGAACAAGTATCGCTGGTTAGGGTGGAGAGTGTTTCTCCCGGTTCTGCGCAGTAACTAAGATTAATCACCGGAATGCCTAGGTGATTGATATGTGATGTGATTAGTGTGTGTCCTTCTAATGTGGTTTGGGCTATGTGTTCACGGCATTAAGTGAAAGTGAAAATGCGTTTAAGTGAAAGAAATTGTGTAAATTGTGAACCTGGTGTAAGTGAATATGTGTTCCTAAAATTTTTATTAAGCATGCAAAATGATAAGTTTCTTGTGAATGTGACATGATAGTAGTAACAAGCAAGCTTCTCACTAAAATAAATGTGTTAACCATGTGTACAATTGTCTTAGAATCCATGTAAATTAGTGGTTATGAAATGTGTAAATATTGTGTAAAATGATCAACATGTGGCTTATGAATAAAAGCAGTTTAGTATAGTGAAAAATGTAGAAAGCATGTGATAGGATTTGCTTATTGTATATAAAACCATTTTCCTCTGTGAAAAATGTGTAGAAATCATGAATAGACTTTTGTTTGAGAATTGTCACTTCCATGCATTATGTGTAATGATGTAGCTTAGAGTATGATATTACTTGATACATGTATGTTTAGTGTGCTGGTTACTTGTTGAGTTCTTTTGAACTCATTCTTGCTTCGGCGTACAGGTGCAGACGTTTCTACTTCTTCCGAGGAGATCGTTAGGAGCGACTCGGAGCGAGAGTAGGAGATATTGTTGTGGAGTTAGCATTTGAAATTTTCATTTCTTCATAGTATGTAATAAAGACTCTGCGTAGTCTCTTGTGGACAATGTATTTATTTCATTTCAATCATGGAAATTAGCGTCTCTTTCTTTCTATACGGACTGTGAATAGAATTGTGGATGATGGAATAAATTTCTTTTCAGATCTTTAAATTCCGCTGTCATCAGATATATTATATTTGTGTATGTTTCAGCCTATCGTACTAGTGTTGGGTAAATGTCCCACTTCTGTATGATACCTTTTATATCGACGCTCCAAGTTGTCTTAACCAAGTTAGTTTAGTTAAAAAATGAAAAACTTCGGTTTGAGGACCAAAATTAGAAATACTCATCCGATTGGCCTCCGTTTGTTCCAGCACGGTCGGACCGATGAGTGTGACTTGTGAAAACTGACGGAGTTACTTTGGACTCCCGTTTGACCTCGACGCTCCAAGTCGTCTTAACCAAGTTAGTTTAGTTAAAAAATGAAAACTTCGGTTTGAGGGACCAAAATTAGAAATACTCATCCGATTGGCCTTCGGTTTGTTCCAGCACGGTCGGGTCGACGAGTGTGACTTGTGGAAACTGACGGAGTTCAATTCGGACTCCTGGTTTGACCTCGACGCTGCAAGTCGTCTTAACCAATTTAGTTTAGTTAAAAAATGAAATAATTCGATTTGAGAGACCAAAATTAGAAATACCCATCCGATTGGCCTCCGGTTTGTTCCAGCACGGTCGGACCGATGAGTGTGACTTGTGAAAACTGACGGAGTTAACTTCGGACTCCCGGTTTGACCTCGACGCTCCAAGTCGTCTTAATCAAGTTAGTTTTTAGTTAAAAAATGAAAAACTTCGGTTGAGGGACCAAAATTAGAAATACTCATCCGATTGGCCTCCGGTTTGTTCCAGCACGGTGGGTCGATGATGTGACTTGTGGAAACTGACGGAGTTCAATTCGGACTCCCGGTTTGACCTCGACGCTCCAAGTCGTCTTAACCAAGTAGTTTAGTTAAAAAATGAAAAACTTCGGCTTGAGGGACCAAAATTAGAATACTCATCCGATTGGCCTCCGTTTTGTTCCCACGGTCGGGTCGATGAGTGTGACTTGTGGAAACTGATGGAGTTCAATTCGGACTCCCGGTTTGACCTCGACGCTCCAAGTCGTCTTAACCAGTTAGTTTAGTTAAAAAATGAAAACTTCAGCTGAGGACCAAAATTAGAAATACTCTCCGATTGGCCTCCGTTTGTTCCAGCACGGTCGGGTCGATGAGTGTGACTTGTGGAAACTGATGGAGTTCAATTCGGACTCCCGTTTGACCTCGACGCTCCAAGTCGTCTTAACCAAGTTAGTTTAGTTAAAAAATAAAAAACTTCGGTTTGGGGGACAAAAATTAGAAATACTCATCCGATTGGCCTCCGGTTTGTTCCAGCACAGTCGAGCCGATGAGTGTGACTTGTAGAAACTGACGGAGTTCAATTCGGACTCCCGATTTGACCTCGACGCTCCAAGTCGTCTTAACCAAGTTATTTAGTTAAAAAATGAAAAACTTGGGTTTGAGGGTCCATGTTTAAATACTCTTCCGATGGGCCTCCGTTTTGTTCAGCACGGTCGGGCCGATGAGTGTGACTTTTGGAAACTGACGGAGTTCAATTTGGACTCCCGGTTTGACCGCGACGCGCCAAGTCGTCTTAACCAAGTTAGTTTAGTTAAAAAATGAAGAACATCGGTTTGAGGGACCAAATTAGAAATACTCATCTAATTGGCCTCCGGTTTGTTCTAGCACGGTCGGGTTGATGAGTGTGACTTGTGGAAACTGACGGAGTTCAATTCGGACTCCCGGTTTGTCCTCGATGCTCCAAGTCGTCTTAACCAAGTTAGTTTAGTTAAAAAATGAAGAACTTCGGTTTGAGGGACCAAAATTAGAAATACTCATCCGATTGGCCTCCGTTTGTTCGAGCACGGTCGTACTGATGAGTGTGACTTGTGAAAACTGACGGAGTTAACTTCGGACTCCCGGTTTGACCTCGACGCTCCAAGTCTTCTTAACCAAATTAGTTTAGTTAAAAAATGAAACATCTGTTTGAGGGACCAAAATTAGAAATACTCATACCTTGGCCTCCGGTTTGTTCCAGCACGTCGTCGATGAGTGTGACTTGTGGAACTGACGGAGTTCATTCGGACTCCCGGTTTGACCTCGACGCTCCAAGTTGTCTTAACCAAGTTAGTTTAGTTAAAAAATGAAAACTTCGGTTTGAGGGACCAAATTAGAAATACTCATCCGATTGGCCTCCGGTTTGTTCCAGCACGGTCGGACCGGGGTGTGACTTGTGAAAACTACGGAGTAACTTCGGACTCCCGGTTTGCCTCGACGCTCCAAGTCGTCTTAACCAAGTTAGTTTAGTCAAAAAATGAAAAACTTCGGTTTGAGGGACCAAAATTAGAAATACTCATCCGATTGGCCTCCGGTTTGGTCCAGCACGGTCGGGTCGACGAGTGTGACTTGTGGAAACTGACGGAGCTCAATTCGGACTCCCGGTTGACCTCGACGCTCAAGTCGTCTTAACCAATTTAGTTTAGTTAAAAAATGAAATAATTCGATTTGAGAGACCAAAATTAGAAATACTCATCCGATGGCCTCCGTTTGTTCCAGCACGGTCGACCGATTAGTGTGACTTGTGAAAACTGACGGAGTAACTTCGGACTCCCGGTTTGACCTCGACGCTCCAAGTCGTCTTAATCAAGTTAGTTTAGTTAAAAAATGAAAACTTCGGTTTGAGGACCAAAATTAGAAATACTCATCCGATTGGCCTCCGGTTTGTTCCAGCACGGTCGGGTCGATGAGTGTGACTTGTGGAAACTGACGGAGTTCAATTCGGACTCCCTTTTTGACCTCGACGCTCCAAGTCGTCTTAACCAAGTTAGTTTAGTTAAAAAATGAAAAACTTCGCTTGAGGCACCAAATTAGAAATACTAATCCGATTGGCCTACGGTTTCTTCCAGCACATCGGTCGATGAGTGTGACTTGTGGAAACTGACGGAGTTCAATTCGGACTCCCGGTTTGACCTCGACGCTCCAAGTCGTCTTAACCAAGTTAGTTTAGTTAAAAAATAAAAAACTTCGTTTGAGGGACAAAATTAGAAATACTCATCCGATTGGCCTCCGGTTTGTTCCAGCACATCGAGCCGATGAATGTGACTTGTGGAAACTGACGGAGTTCAATTCGGACTCCCGATTTGACCTCGACGCTCCAAGTCATCTTACCAATTAGTTTAGTTAAAAAATGAAAAACTTTGGTTGGAGGTCCAATGTTAGAATACTCTTCCGATTGGCCTCCGGTTGTGTCAGCACGGTCGGGCCGATGAGTGTGACTGTATGAAACTGACGGAGTCAATTCGGACTCCCGGTTTGACCGCGACGCGCCAAGTCGTCTTAACCAAGTTAGTTTAGTTAAAAAATGAAAACTTCGGTTTGAGGGACCAAAATTAGACCTCATCTAATTGGCCTCCGTTTGTTCCAGCACGGTCGGGTTGATGAGTGTGACTTGTGGAAACTGACGGAGTTCAATTCGGACTCCCGTTTGACCTCGACGCTCCAAGTCGT
>JACBKR010006723.1:0-10686 GCA_014218235.1 Colocasia esculenta
GATGCACCTGGCAACTAACTGTCTCTGGTGCCTCTTCAGTTATCTCATCAGTGTTGTTGTGCAGCACTTGGACGAAGGCCACCCCAAGAAGTTGGGGAACTCAACAACCGGAGGAAAGCATCCAAAACGGGTCGGAACGGCCAGGTAGCCGTACCTGGCATGATCTTGGACAACCAGGGGTCCAAAACGTACCCCATCCATTGCTCCGTTAGTACCTGTTAGTCAATTCAAAATAATAGTTAGTATTGATTATGCAAGGTCACATGGCTTTCTATTCTGGCGAAGAGATGAAGGGAAGCTTGGTCCCGCTGGGCGTGCCACGCTGTGGAAATAGAAAATTTAATGTATTAAAATCTATTTATTATGTTTCTCATGTTCTCATGGCTGCGCATTGTAAATTCAAATCCCGTCGGATGCTACACGAGCAATGGTGACGAGAGATGACCTTACAATTGCAGAGCGCGGGTGTGCCAGTCACCGAGGTGACAACAAATGGTTTGCCTCCGAGAGTCGAAGGGCTTTGAGTCTATTGTGCGCACCATTTGACTTCGTCAAACAAAAGTGAGTGTCGGGTCCTGGACCAATATCTCGCCGTCGCCTAAACGCGACGACGTTAATTACATCCTCTGAGAGGGAAAACCCTTGATTAATCGTCAGAATTAGAAAGCATGTGGCCTTAAAATGGAGACATCCGATAGAAGTGCGAGATGCGTATTAAATCTAGGCTGAAGTGGTAAAAAGCATGGGCAAGACGTCCATTCGACGTTGTTGGATCTTTTATTTATTAATTGTTGGATATTTGTGTCTATTTGTTCATTTATTTCTTTTATCATGGAAAAGTTTCAATTTGGTCTTTTGTTCTTTACAAAACATGAGATGGTCTATTTGTTCATTTGTTGCTTTTATCAAAAAATAATTTTCATTTGCTCGTTTGTTCTTTTGGAGGCATGTAAAACATGAGACGATCTATTAGTTCGCCTATTGCTTTTATCATGAAAAGGTTTTGATTTGTTCTTTTACTCCTTTGAGGCATTTTAAAACAGAGATGATTATTTGCTCTTTTATTTCTTTTATCAAGAAATTTTCAATTGTTCTTTGGTTCTTTTGAAGCATGCAAATTGGGGTTCTTTTCGCGGTTCGGCGCTGCTTGGCCATCGGGTGGCCAATGGTAGCACAAGCACATTCCATTCGGTGGGATACCCTCGATTTGGCGGGGCATGTGAAGAACAGGGCAGACAGAGAATCGGCGAGGTGGAACCGAATCGGCAAGATAAAGTATAGTCCATTCGATGGGACACATGCAAATAGTGAATCGGCGGGGCAGAGTCGAATCGGCGGACCACGACTGGATCGGTCGGACGCACAATTAGCAGGACAGATGGTGAATCGGCGGGATGAAACTGAATCGGTGAACATGACCGAATCGGCGACCCAAGTTGAATCGGCACCCAGCTAAAATGCCATTGAATCACTTGAACATTGAGGATTTCCTTTAAGAATCTCTTGCCGATTCGATCCTCATAGGGAAAATTCGGCAGCATCTCCCCTTATCATGGTTGATAGGGGAGAGCGCGGTATACATCCAACATAAATGGAGATGGCACCAAAAGATAGGGTGTACACCGAAAGACGACGTAACCCCAATGGCACACGACGCCGACTCCCAAGGCATGCCTTTGGGGAGGCCGGGTAATGTCATGACCACAAAAATCCAAGGGGGCGAATGAATGACATATGAACCCATACATCCAGACATAGACATTACGTTGTCCAACCTGGGGGTTTGGATGGGTCTTTTGTCGATCTATTATCTCTTTCCTTGGTTAAAATCACATGGAGCATAGCCTTGCTCACATGGTCCAACCAAAGGTGTGCACTGCCAGCCGAATCGGCGGGCTGCTCCCCAGCCTGGCCGAATCGCCAGAACCGGTTCCAGATCAGCTGAATCGGCGGCAGAACCTCCTCCCATGGGCAGTGAACCGACACTGTTCAAGCCGATCTTACCAATGGACATGGGGTGATAATGGGCCTGAAATGGGCTTGATGGGCCAATGGCATGAGATGCTAAGCATGGGGGTATGAGTATTGATTGCTCAACCCGTTTGCTAGCAAAGGGGACATGCCCCAAAACCAAAATGCACAAGGAGATAGGGGGCTATTTAACAGTAATAAAATGCATCTATTAATCCAGGGGAAACTGCTACCAACTCATGTTTGAGATCCCTTACAAGTGAAGTTGGGTATTAAGAAACCCAATTCACGGTTTGGGGAAGTCTGATGTCCGATCACTGTATATAAACAAAACAAAAGAACAACTTCTCATAGTTTCACTCATTGGGAAGAGGAGATGCTATTCTATGTATTTATATATGAAGGAAACACATCATCATAAAGATGCTTGCACATGAGACAAACACCATCATGCTCTTCTTCTTTTTTAAAAAAAGATTTCGCTGCAATCAAGAAACACAGCTGCACAGAGGATGTGCCATAGAATGGGAATCGCAGGCTACATGAACAATAAACAAAAGAAAAAAAATGGAAGACGGGAGCAATAAGTGGCTGTCTCCTCTTCAAACCATGATAGAAAAAGACGAAATAGCATGAATTACCTAGAGAAAAGGAAGCAAAACCCAACTGAAATCTCTATTCAAATGACCAACTTCAACTTAACGGAGGCATGTGCAGGGATGCCATTACATAGCAGAAATAAAACAAATAAAAAGGGAAGGTAGTGGGAGGAATATAGAAAGCTAAAACAAATATGTTCATGAAGCTTCTTCACGTCACAGAGAAATGGGATCTCTTCTTCCCACTACATCTATCCACCCACCCTCACTTCTCTTCTCTGCACACTCTTACAAGAAAAAGAAATGGCGATGGTCTCTTTCTCTCACCCTCTCTTGAACACCGTGATGGATGGAAGAGTTGGGGTGGGAAGAGCAGGAGGAAGGCAGCAGCTCTCTCTTCTTGCTTTTCTTCTTCTCTCTTTTTTTTTCTCTTACTCTCTTCCTTCTCTTCTTGCTTTTCTGCAGAAAACCAGAGCTCATGGGAGCCCCCTTGGAGAAGAGAAAAAACCGCAGCCGCCCCTCTCTGGTTTCCTGGAGAAGAAGACCAGATGAAGTCCCCCCTTTGCTTGGCCTCCAAGCCTCCCCTTCCCTTGGCCAAATGCCTTCTAGAAAAATCTCCAAAAGGCCTCAACTTCCTCTGCCGCAGGAACCTTTTCAGCCAGCTTTTTTTGGCAGCTTTTTGGTTGGTGGTGGGGAGGGTGATAGATATCTTAGGATGACCCCCAACATGGGGTATCATGGGCCTTTGGATGAGAGACCTTCTTGGGTTTTGTAGGATGGGTCATTTAAGTGTGTTTTTTTGTTTAGAGGAGTGTTTTTCTTTCTGAAGAGTTGGGCTGGCTAACAAGGCCCAATAATAATTTTTGGGTGCCCATAGCTGCTTACATGTCTGTAATAATATTATTAAAAGCAATTTTATGTCCGTCGCTAATATATTTTTTGAGTCGGCTTTGTACCCGTCGTCAATAATTTAATTGAGATGGGGTATTATCCATCTCAATTAAAATTATTGGAGACGGATAATTAACTGTCCCCAATAACGTTATTGAGGATGGATGTTGTTTAGCCGTCCCTAATACTATTAGCAATGGACTTATTAGAGACGACCTAGGGATGGCCTTGTAGTCATCCCTAGTAATCAGTAAGGATGGCTTTCTTATTATTGGCGACGGTTACAGCCGTCCCCAATAACCCCTTTTCTTGTAGTGTGGGGAACAAAATCTGCAATCCCTTCATCCTAGTTTTTTTTTTTGTGTGTGAAAACGGCACTTTTTTCCACTACAAGAAAATGCGGAATTTCCGACGGAAAAATCCGACGGAATACCGTCGGAAATGATCCCTTCCGACCGATTTCCGTCTAAAGCCCGTCGGAAATGATCCGTCGGAACTAGATGGTCAGAAATTTCCGACGGATAACATATCCGTCGGAATTCGGTCGGTAAATCCGACGGATTTATCGGTCGAAAACACGGTCGGTATTTACCGACGGTTCATCCGTCGACAAATACGTCGGTATACCGGTCCGTAAATGCTGACACATTTTCGGTCGGAAAACATCTGTCAGCATATTCCGACGGAATTACCGACAGATATTGCGGTCGGTAATTCCGACGGATAATAAACCGTCGGTAAATCCGTCGGAAATTAAACCATATTTTTAAAAAAATTAAGAAATAAAAATGTTTGTGAACCCTGCTGCTACAATGTCAAACCTGCTACAATATTCATAAATTTAACAAATACTCACAATCAACATAATATCATAACATACAATAAATATAAAATCATACAGAAT
The DNA here is from genome assembly GCA_014218235.1 of Colocasia esculenta. Classification (NCBI taxonomy): domain Eukaryota; kingdom Viridiplantae; phylum Streptophyta; class Magnoliopsida; order Alismatales; family Araceae; genus Colocasia; species Colocasia esculenta. The sequence continues at coordinate 4,366 of JACBKR010006723.1, forward strand.
AATGAATACAAATATCAAGATAAATCTACTGGATCGTCTGTTGTCCCTGCCTCGTCATCGTCTGGAGCTGGATCCTATATTAAAACAAATTAAAATGAGAAACATTAATAATAAATAAAAGACATACATTATTTTCAATACTGAAATTTAAAACTTGTGATACAATAGTATTTTTAGATCCGTATATGAAGTTGGGTGTTTTTAGATCGGTCGTTTGAATGGCCAGACCAATCCGGAGATCCAAATTGGATTCCGTCAGTTTCTACACGTCGCTTTAACCCACCCGGTCGTGTCGGAGAAAACGGCACGTCGATCCGATCCCTATTGGGATTTTGAACCCCCGGGTTGGGCGTGTTAAGGCTTTTATATGAAGTTGGGTGTTTTTAGATCGGTAGTTTGAATGGGCAGGCCAATCCGGAGATCCAAATAGGATTCCGTCAGTTTCTACACGTCGCTTTAACCCACCCGGTCGTGTCGGAGAAAATGGCACGTCGATCCGATCCCTATTTGGGATTTTGGACCCCCGGGTTGTGCGTGTTAAGGCTTTTATATGAAGTTGGGTGTTTTTAGATCAGTCGTTTGAATGGCCAGGCCATCCGGAGATCCAAATGGGATTCCGTCAGTTTCTACACGTCGCTTTAACCCACCCGGTCGTGTCGGAGAAAACGGCACGTCGATCCGATCCCTATTTGGGATTTTGGACCCCCGGGTTGTGTGTGTTAAGGCTTTTATATGAAGTTGGGTGTTTTTAGAGCGGTCGTTTGAATGGCCAGGCCAATCCGGAGATCCAAATTGGATTCCGTCAGTTTCTACACGTCGCTTTAACCCACCCGGTCGTGTCGGAGAAAACGGCACGTCGATCCGATCCCTATTTGGGATTTTGGACCCCCGGGTTGTGTGTGTTAAGGCTTTTATATGAAGTTGGGTGTTTTTAGAGCGGTCGTTTGAATGGACAGGCCAATCCGGAGATCCAATTGGATTCCTTCAGTTTCTACACGTCGCTTTCACCCACCCGTCGTGTCGGAGAAAACGGCACATCGATCTGATCCCTATTTGGGATTTTGGACCCCCGGTTGTGGGTGTTAAGGCTTTTATATGAAGTTGGGTGTTTTTAGATCGGTCGTTTGAATGGCTAGGCCAATCCGGAGATCCAAATTGGATTCCATCAGTTTCTACACGTCGCTTTAACCCACCCGGTCGTGTCGGAGAAAATGGCACGTCGATCCGATCCCTATTTGGGATTTTGGACCCCCGGGTTGTGGGTGTTAAGGATTTTATATGAAGTTGGGTGTTTTTAGATCGGTCGTTTGAATGGCCAGGCCAATCCGGAGATCCAAATTGGATTCCGTCAGTTTCTACACGTCGCTTTAACCCACCCGGTCGTGTCGGAGAAAACGGCACGTCGATCCGATCCCTATTTGGGATTTTGAACCCCGGGTTGTGCGTGTTAAGGCTTTTATATGAAGTTGGGTGTTTTTAGATTGGTCGTTTGAATGGCCAGGCCAATCCGGAGATCAAAATTGGATTCCGTCAGTTTCTACACGTCGCTTTAACCCACCCGGTCGTGTCGGAGAATGCCCAACCCAATCCTAAGTATATGAAATTAATACTAATACTGACTTGAGCTGCTGGCTGTGTGGGGCGTACTCCCTGCATATTGAGAGGAACTGTTGAAGCATATCTCTGAACTGCGTCTGTAGCTGTGCCCGCTGCGTCTCTATGTCTACCCGCTGCGCCTGCAGCTCTACCCGCTGCGTCTGTAGCTCTACCCGCTGCGTCTGTAGCTCTTCCCGCTGGGTTTGTAGCTCTGTACGTAGCTCCTCCCGAATGATGCCTCTAATGTCCTGTACACCACTGACGGGCGGCGAAGAAGATGAACTCGCGTGTGCCGGAGGAGCGATCGAACTGGTATATGAGGACAACACTGGTTGAGTATCCAGGCTGTCCCTAAAGCCGTACACTCGGCCCTTCCTCGGCTCTCCCGCTGCCTCGACCCAAGCCTCTGCATCCAAGTTGACTGAGGAGTGCCCTCTGCATAACGCTCCGTCATCGTCCTGTCGTACCTCTCCTGCAAAATAAATTAAAATTAAATTAATAAAAATAAATTAATTTAATATCATAATTGAATTCAAAATTATAGGTTGACTTACAACGATCGTGCGGGCACTCTCGCTAACATAGTCATCCGTCCCTTCCGCTTATGAGTCCGATCAAATAACTCGCGAAAGGTAGGGGCACGCTCGAGCTCGTGATGCTTATAATTCAACGGACGTAGTTAGTTTGACAATAATAATCAATGTACTAAACAATTGAACAATATTATGATTACCAATTTTTGACTGTGGGTCGCATAAGATATGGACCCACTAGTATGCACATTCTTCTCCAGATGAGTTGATCTGTTGCGTATGGCCGCCTGTGACCGCTGCTGCCATGGTTCAGCAGCCCATCGCTCACAAAGGGACTGCCAATAATCCTTCCTCAGCCAAGAAGGGCCGTCATCAAGCCAAGCCCTAGGATCCCTATTGCCTGTGCTCTTTTGCGCCTTGTCCCGGCCTCCCACATCACTTTCTTAAATTAGTCTGGGCAGTAGACTCCCAGACGGCTCGAGCTCGAGGGAGATCCTCGGGTCTCGTGAATGTGAACCTCCGCTGTAAAGAAATGAAATTACTCAGCTTTCTGCACGAACATGGATAGTAATTAAATAAATGACAGATAGTTATCTAAGATTTAAAAATACCGTGAACATGTCAAATAACTGATCCCGGACGGGCACCGGGAACTCTCTCCATGTGTCCACTGGTCCTGGAATATGTGCATGGACCAGCGTCGTAATATGACGGGAAGCAAAACCGGGATCTATCTTCCCCCTGCAATTGCACATTAATTTTGTACATGAAATGTATAACATCAATAACAAATAAAGTAAATTGAACTGATCAACTTTACCCGGAGATCCAGTATGGATGCCGTCCCGGTAGCTGAGGGCCCCCCTCATCCGCTGCTGCATGCGGACCCTGGACCTCTGTTGAAGACAATTAAGCACACTATTGTTCGATAAATTGCAAGACAACAAACATACTAATGTATGGAAGCTGACACGTACCTGGTGGTGAGGAAGAAGGGAAAGGTGGCACTGCTCCCGTGCTCGGCGGGGAGGCGGTCGCTGAAAATTTTTTTACACATTAGAAAATATGAATTTAACTTGAACAACAATATATACGTATACCTGCCACATGGATGACCGGCGTCGACGGGGAGGCAGACCCTGCAAAATTGTATGTACGTTATATCTCGTGAATTAAATATGAACAATAACGTAAATGTGGTTCTTTCTGTACATATGTATATACCTGTCGCTGGGATGACCGGCGCAGACGGGGAGGCAGACCCTGCAAAATGAGCCTGTACGTTAGATCTGTCGTGAATTTATTATGATCAATAATATATAGAGTATTGTGTTTACATATACATATACCTGTCGTGGACGGGGTCCCGGACCCTCTGCCAACGGACGTAGAAACCGTCCGACTCCGTCCTCCACGTACCATATCTCTCTTGAGATAAATAAACATACATCCAAATTTCATCAACAATAAATTTTGAAGTAGCAATTTATATGAAAATATAATTAGCAATAACACGAAGTTCTTACAAAATATAGGGTATATTATCATAATTCAACATCAGATGCTTCCGACATGTTTAATTCAGCATCATCTTCTTCATCATCTTGGAATTCATCCTCCTCATGCGGGGAGTCATCATCCACATCAGACTCCACCTCTCGCTCAAGGCATTTGGGTCAACTTCTTGTTGTTCTATCCTTATGTAAGCAAATTGTTTCATTTATATCATGAATATTGAACTGCGTAGAAACTGCCAACTCTCGTGCGTCACTCCTTTCCGATTGGAAATAATTGTCATTAACACCATCGAGCTCATCATCAGGCGGCAGAAGCTCATACTCAGGGAATAACCTTGATTTCACTCTACATGCAGCCCACCAATCTCTTAATTTCAGGGATGAATAATTTGAATAATAAACTTGTTGCGCTTGTGCCGCCTGTATGAATGGCTCGTATGTACTCAACTTGGACTTATGCTTGACATCGACAATTCCATATGTTGTGTCATGACGAATAGATGTCGGATCAAACCAATGACACTTGAAGAGAAATATAATGTTGTCTTGTCCCAAAAATTGCAGTTCAATGACTTCTTTGAGAATGCCATAATAGTCAATTTCATTTTCATTGTAGGCACTTCCTTTCACACATACGTCACTGTTCATCGTAGACTTATTGTGTCCATAATCTCTCGTGTGAAATCTGTATCCATTCACAATGTAACCTGGGTAGACACGTACAATCTTCGAGGGTCCATAACTGATCTCTTGTACTCTTAAATCGGTAATAAAACCTTGATCAACCTATTAGCAAAAAAATAGATAGACTTACAACAACTAATTATGCATAAGAACGTAACATATATGATTCAAAATATTAGACACATACTCGAGATCTTAACCAACTAGGAAAAGACTTCTCCCGTTCCTTTTCAACCTGCACGTCTGTCAGACGTGAATTTCGTTGTAGTATGAACGAGTCAAACTCTCTGCAATGTAAATGTCACACAACCGTTCAGTTTACCAGCATTACATGTAAATGATGTGTATCATAAGTGAGCACAACTTACTCAATGTAGGGCTCTAGTTCTGCGCAATTCATGAAGATGTAGATCTCCGCAGCTACCAACTCTCTGTTTCAAGTGGGCGAGTAGAAGAATATCCGAACCCCATCCGGGACACTTGAATATAGAGAGTTGGTCCGACACATAAGATTCTCCACCATCATCATTACATGGAGGTTGAGTGCGTCGGGTTTGTATTTCCGTGTCAAAGTACATCGAACAGAAGTTCGATATCTCCTCAATGAGGTATGCCTGGGTAATGGAACCCTCAACTTGTGCTTTGTTGCGGACTTTCATCTTAAGATCGTGCATGCACCTACGATAATAATAGATCGAATGAATACATATGAAATATAAAATTCGCCGTAATGTGAATAAACTACGGATATAGAAATATACCTCTCAAACGGATACATCCATCGAAATTGTACTGGTCCTCCGACCCTAGCCTCATATGGCAAATGGATGATCAGGTGCTCCATTGAATCAAAGAATGCTGGAGGAAATATCTTCTCTAATTTGCAGACTGTCTGTATTATATTTTGCTCCATATTTTGCAAGTCAAGAAGTCTGAGTTCTGATGCTGTTAAAATTCGGAAGAAATGACTCAGCTCAGTCATTGCTCCCCATATTTGCTTTGGCAACAACTCACGAAAAGCAAGTGGATCAGTCTTTGCATGAACATGGCAATCATGACTCTTCATTCCGTATATTTTTCCATCATTGATATTTACACAACGAGATATTCGAGACATATCCATCTGGAAATCTCATTGCTTCAACATTGCAACACTTCCTTAATCTGTCTGGCCCCAAGCACATATGCAGCTTTAGGTTGCACCACTTTCCCTTGAACATGCTGCAGCTCTAGTTCTGGGCGTCTGCAAAGTACTTTCAAATCCGAACGTGCCTTGACGTTGTCCTTCGTTTTGCCTTTGATGTCCATAACTGTTGAACACATTATCAAAAACATTCTTCTCTATATGCATGACGTCAAGGTTATGTCGTATCAAAAGTGTTGACCAATAAGGTAATTCCCAAAAGATGCTTTGCTTCACCCAATTGTGATCCTTCCCGAAGCCAGGGATTTGTCGAGTACTACCAGCCAGTTGTGTTACCGTCGGTACGTTCTGGACCCGCCTCGCCATGTTCCACCAGACACCCGTTCCATATCCACCTGCTCCATCACAGTTGTATTTTTCATAAAAGAATCCTTTTGCTTTCGGAAAGGATGGTCACTCGGTAGAAACCGACGATGACAATCGAACCAACATGATTTTCCCCCAGATTTCAACACAAATGATTTAGAATCCTCCATGCAATAAGGACATGCCAATCTCCCATGTGTGCTCCAACCAGATAACATGTCGTACGCAGGAAAGTCACTTATTGTCCACATTAATGCAGCCTTCAAATTGAAATTCTGTTTTCTGGATGCATCATAACAGAGAACCCCATCTGACCATAACAATTTCAGCTCATCAATCAACGGTCTAAGATATATGTCTATATTTTTTCCTGGAGATTTTGGACCCGGAATGAGTAATGAAAGGAACAGATTCTCACGCTTCATGCACATGCCTGGCGGAAGGTTATACGGTGTTAGGAATATTGGCCAACATGAGTAAG
>JACBKR010006724.1:0-10662 GCA_014218235.1 Colocasia esculenta
ATTTGAATAATGAACCCCTTTAGTTGGTCCCTTTGATGTAAGGTTGTTACTAGTGGATTGAAATGGATTAAAGAGTACTTTTGATGACAATATTGTGGTCTCAAATGTATTGTATGTTTAATTGTTACTCTACGCTACTCAACTGTGATACATCTATTTGTATCATTCACGCATCCTGGTATTTATTCCGATGCTAAATATCGGGGCGTGACAAGCCTTGTTTTCACTCTATAAGCAGCCCACCAATCTCTCAATTTAAGGGACGAATAGTTCGAATAATAAACTTGTTGGGCTTGTGCCGCAAGAATGAATGGCTCATACATACTCAACTTGGACTTATGTTTGACATCGACGATCCCATATGTTGTGTCATTACGAATAGAGGTCTGTTCGAACCAATGACACTTGAAGAGAAATACATTGTTGCCTTGTTCCAAAAATTACAGTTCAATGTCTTCTTCGAGAATGCTGTAATAGTCTACTTCATTTTCATTCTAGGCACTTCCCTTCACACATACGCCGCTGTTCATCATAGACTTATTCTGTCCATAATCTCTCGTGTGAAATCGATATCCATTCACATTGTAGCTTGGATAGACCCATACAATCTTCGAGGGCCCATAACTGATCTCTTGTATTCTTGAATCAGTAATAAATCCTTGTTCAACCTATTGTTAAAAAAAGGGACAGACAATGACAAATTACAACAACTAATTATGCATAAGAACATAACACTTATGCATCAAAATATTTAGACACTTACTTGATATCTTAACCAAGTAGCAAAAGACTTCTCCCGTTCCTTTTAATTACCTGCATGTCAGTCATACGTAGATTCTGTTGCAATATGACTGAGTCAAACTCTCCGTAATGAAAATGCAACACAACCTCTACGTTCTACGATTTGCAAGAAAATGAGGTACATACATAAAGACATTAGTGTTGAGAGCTTACTCAATGTAAGGGTCTAGTTCTATGCAATTCATGAAGATGTAGATCTCCGTCGCTACCAACTCTCTGTCTTTGAGTGCGCGAGTAGAAGAATATCCAAATGCTCATCCAAAACACTTGAATATCGAGAGCCGGTCAGACACATTAGAATCTCCATCATCATCATTACGTGGAGGTTGAGTGTGTTGAGTTCGTATTTCCGTGTCACAGTACATCGAACAAAAGTTTGATATCTCTTCAATAAGGTACACCTGGGTAATGGAGCCCTCAACTTGTGCTTTGTTGCAGACCTTCATCTTAAGATCGTGCATACACCTACGACAACAATTCAAATGAATACATATGAAATATAAACGATCGTCATAATGTGAATAAATTGAGACATAGGAATATACCTCTCAACGGATACATCCATCAAAATTGTACTGGTCCTCCGACTCTAGCCACATATGGCAAATGGATGATCAGGTGCTCCATTGAATCAAAGAATGCTGGAGGAAATATCTTCTCTAATTTACAGACTATCTATACTATATTTTGCTTGATATTTGTAAGTCATGATGTTTGAGTTCTGATGCACATAAAATCTTGATGAATTGACTCAACTCCGTCATTGCTCCCCATATCTGCTTCGGCAACAACTCACAAAAAGCAACTGGAATCACTCTTTGCATGAAAACATGGCAACCATAAATCTTCATTTCGTATATTTTTCGCTCGTTGACATTTACACAACGGGCAATATTCGAGACATATCCATCCAGAAATCTCAATTGCTTCAACCATTAACACACTTCCTTAATCTGTCTAGCCCCAAGCACATATGAACTTTAGGTTGAACCACTTTTCCTCTGACATGCTGCAGTTCTAGTTCTTGACATCTGTAAAGTACTTTCAAATCCATTCGTGCCTTGACGTTATCCTTCGTTTTTCCTTTGACGTCCATAATTGTGTTGAACACATTATCAAAAACATTCTTCTCTATATGCATGACAGTTAGGTTATGTCGTATCAAAAGTGTTGACCAATAAAGCAATTTTCAAAAGATGCTTTGCTTCACCCAATTGTGATCCTTCCCAAACCCTGGCATTTGTCAGGTACTACCAGCCAGTTGTGATATAGTCGGTAAGTTCTGGACCCACCTCGCCATGTTTCCACCAGACACCCATTCCATATCTACCTCATCCATCACAATTGTATTTTTCATAAATGAATCCTTCTACTTTTGGAAAGGATGGTCACTCGGTAGAAACTGACAATGACAATCGAACCAACATACTTTTCTCCCAGATTTCACACGAATGATATAGAATCCTCCATACAACAAGGACATGCCAACCACATATGTGTGCTCCAGCCAGATAACATGTCATATGTTAGAAAGTCACTTATTGTCCACATGAATGCAGCTTGTAAATTGAAATTATGTTTTCTAGATGCATCATAAGAGAGAACCCCATATGACCATAACAATTTCAGCTCATCAATCAACGGTCTGAGATACATGTCTATATTTTTTACTAGACTTTTTAGACCAGGAATCAGCAATGAAAGGAAGAGATTCTCACGCTTCATGCACATGCCTGAAAGAAGGTTGTACGGTGTTAGAAATACTGACCAACATGAGTAAGATGATAATGGCTCATCAGCATGTCGAAGTAACTGATAAAATCTCTGAGCTGTATTATTCGAAACTTCTTCATTTGTTTGGTCATCATGAATATTGAACTCTGGACCAGCAGCACTGACAACCATGTCTACGTATGTACTTCTGGAGGCAAAGTTGGCCAGTTCATACGACTGGATATTAAACTCACCATGAGACGACCATAACTCATAATGGGCAACAAATCCTCTTGTATACAAATGATGCTGCACATCCCACGTTAATATCCACTTTCTGTTCTTACAAGCCGAACATGGACATCCGATGTTACACATCGAATCAACTACTACTGATGAATTCCTCAATACAAACCGAATGAAACTGTCAACTCTGTCTTTAAACTCCTCTGTCGCAACTCCATTAACTATTCCATGGTACATCCATGACCGATTCTCATACGACATTTTTCCTACACAGATTAAATGTCATGTCATGAGTTCAAACCCAACTCACAAAATGAATAGGTAGGCCATATTAATTAGATTACCACATTTTACCCATCCATGAATATTTGATCGCACTCAAATGATCATTTACTATATGTTTGTACAGTTTACTAAAACTTTTGGCAGCATCTCCTCACACATTTCTAATATACCAAAAATATTTATTGATTAAGAAAATTTCTTAAACACTTATTTCTATGTGGCTAAGAAAATATTCAAAATCAATAAAGGTATACAAAAGAGGATTGAGAAGATGCAACCAAAATTATCACAAAATGTACAAACATATATAGTAAATAACCACCTAACTGCGATCAAACATTCACAGACTATCCAAAACATGACAATTCAAGACTTTCAATAGATATACATGTTCCCATCATTGAAAATAAGACTCTGCATATCAATCCCAAAGTCTTGAATAGGAAGGTTCATTGACACGGGCTTAACACACTCTCGTAACGTATGTACAGTGAAAAAATTGCTATACATACATACATCAAATTTAAAAACCACATAAATATGAAAGGAAAATGAAAACAAGATATTACATGTGAACAAGCGCAATATTAAACAAAATTCACGCATACATGTAAATGAATTACATTAAAGTAAGAACTATAATACTAATCACTAAACTAAAAATAAATAATTAAAAACAATCCATATAATAATGTCCCATTGAATGAACTTCGAATCAAGGATCTAATGTCTAGAAGGAAGAGTTTGTTTAATCTCACTGGTGTTAAAGGCCCATTTGCATTGCAATGTCATGGAGCAGGACATAATGATTCAATGGGCAGTAACTCTATAATGTTACTGATGAGGAGGCAACCACACACTCAACCCCCCCTCCCCTCGACTCCGAAGATTTTGTTGATATCTATTGACTGGCATATGTAATTGTGGACTTTTCATGGAAAGGAGGTCCCTTCCACGCAATGTCCATATTGGAGTTTGGACTCCCCTCCAACCAAGGCTGTAGGTGTTCTGGACTCTGAAGGTTGTGATTTTATAAAGATTCAAAAGAATTTGACTTCTCTGATTTTTGATTGACTATGTTACTTGAGACATGAACAAGTGTCAACCATGTGAGAGGAGACTGTTCAAAGAGGTTCATGATCTCTGAATGAAGGTTCATGGAATGTAGATGAACCATGGTTTATGCATAGAATCAGAAACTAAGGAACATTTTCTATGATTATCACCAGGAATAAGGTTGCTAGCTCCCTTGCTATTAGATTCTCACCATTCTTTGCATTTCAGGGCTGGATATCAAAGATGGGGAGCTGAGAGAGTTTAGAATGGCCGGACTGGTGAGATGAAGCGTTGTTTGATTTTCATGGGGCTGACATTTTCTCAGAGGCTGATTCACACGGCAGAGGATAAGGTGAAATTCAGGAACACAAGGCTAGTGTACCCACTTACACGGCAACCAGTAGATGACATGAAAAGATTTGGGGGTGTTAGGTTTGGAGAAATGGAGAGGGTGTAACACCCCAGAAATTCAGTAATGGAAAAATTAGAAATAAATTAAAATAAATAATTTCTGCATTATCAGAATGATAGAACTTACGTACCACTATCGTACGTGAGAGAACACATCGGAAATTCTGTAAAAATTATAAATCAACCGCAAACACTATTCTTAAGTGTTCCATGAAGAAATTCGTCCAACGAAAATCTGACTGGCCTGTGTGACGAATTGCCCAAATTAGGAAACTAAATCGGAAAACCGTTAACGCGGAAAAATAATACCACCATAATTAAATAAACATGTTGGAGAGACTTCCAACATCATGTATTAATGACCCATTATCAAAATTAGGCCATTGGATCCCTTTTGGCCCAAGAATAAAATTGGAGCAAGAAAATACCCAAAATTCGCATATGTAATTATGTGGTAATTAGGAAGGGCAAATTAGGGTTAAAATTAGTACTAATAGCCAAGCTTAGCAAGCCAAATCATGGCCAACCATGTTAGAACCTTCCTATGGTGTAACAACTTCATTTGGGAGGAGAAATTTCAGATTTTGGAAGGTGCCAAGTAGATCCCGCAGCACCTTTCCTAGCATCATTAGGACATGGAATTAACCCTATAACTATAAGAGTTCATCCCAAAACGTTTGGGGAAGGTTGGCATCGGGTTGAGGTCTTGAGGAGCAAGCTTGGGGAGCAGAAGGAGAGGAGAACGGGTGGGGAAAACGTGGTTCTTCCTCAACCTCGCTCTGCATCGACCTGAGTTATTATGTCTCTTGCATCCATTCAAAGGTAGGTGATCTCAGGCCAAGATTAAATGAAACCTATACCATCTTGTAGTGCTGCATGTCTAGTTTCATACGCACTTGATTTGCCTAATTTTCATGTTGTATACGTTGAGTTCTAAGTGATTTCCCAAAGTCGTGCATGTGTAGGGTTTTTTTACGTTCTTCATGTGTTGCATATGATTCGAAACCAAATTAGATCTAACCCACAACACGAATGTCCTTCTACTAGTTGTCCTCGACATGTTTCTTATTGAAGGTTTTGTCTAAAAGTTAGTGATAGAGAGATATTGGCGTTGTAAGAGGATCGCTGCGTGTTCGAGCGTTTTCAGTTGAGAGGTTTGAACCGCGTCTGGTCCAGGCGACGCGATTCCAGCACCTGGTATCACATCGGCCTTGGTCGACATGACTCGGTAAACTATGACCGCGAAGTCCGACGCGATTCAACGTCTGACCAGTCAACGGTCCGCGTGAGACCTCGCCCCACGTGGGTTTCTGTGTCGGTCAGATATGCGACGGGAACACCCAATGCGATTCGACATGGTTTCCCACTCAAAGGTTTTCGCAGATCTTATATATTATTTTAATGATTTTCATGAACGTGACGGGGTATCCCGTCATGATTCAAGTTAAAAGGCGGCCATATTGGCCGACGCCATTTAGATTCTTCACATTTGGCCTGTTTGACTGTACACCGTATTTTGAAAAGCGTCTATGTGTAGGATGCGATTGAAAGGCCGACCTGAGACTTTACTTTTAGGCTAGTCAGTCAGCATATTAATCTCTTGGTCTGTAAGCATGTCCTTTAGTATGCATTGGCCTAAAAGTAATCAACCCATTTGAAAATGGTAATGACCTGAATAAGATTCTAACGTGTATATGTGATTGATCTTTTGTTCATTTCATTATCTTCTTGTGATCTCGCTTGATATGAAATTGTCATAATAAGAATATGTGATGAATACATGATTAGAATGGACTTGTTTAGTTAAGTTTTCCATCATGATTTGCATGTGGGCTTTTCCTTATTTATGTGCCTTCTGATGTTTAATTATTCGTTCATCAATTGCATGCATGTTTAGGAAATATCCGTGACACATCACTTACACATTTGCACGATTAGGCACACCCTTCTTGGGGAATTGGGAGCTCTCTGCTGGTCATTCCGTATTGGCAGACTAACGATCTTTTCTTAAGACCTCCGTAAGTCTCCATACTCTATGGATTCCCTCATAGAGACCAAGCTGATTGTAGCATGAAGTACCCTAGAGATAGAGAGCACTTCTACCGTGTACAATCAGTCATTTGTCATCCGGTTGATAAGACATTAATGAATTATGAAATGTAAGATATGTTGATATGCTCTCCAAATGATCTCTTGAGCTATTGTCTTACCTTGACTCTATGTATGATCATGTCCTTTCCACAATGAGCTTGTTATTGAAATTCTATGGCCAAAATATGTATATGTTTGTTCTGCACGATGTAGGACTTCGGTCCATTTGACTAATGTCCGTGCAATAGGGGCCCTGTCTAGTCCTGGGGAGGAGCGCCCCAACGTACATATGACTGCGGGAGTATGGACTTGTGGTGCTTGGCATAGCACAAGCATGTGTGCAAGATTTGTGGGAATGTGCCTTCGTTTGATATGATATGATACGTCTGATCACGTGAATATGTGATATCTGTGTGAATATGGCCAATTCCTTTTGATATGATTCTACTCTTGAATTACCTGTCCATTGTATATGAAATTTAGTATTTGATTTAATATGATATTCGTTCTAATCAGCTATTCGACCTGTTAGTATTGCATTCATTGTCATCATGTTCAAGAGCATATCTGCCTATTTAAATGGTTAATCATGTATATTAGTGCCCGCACATTGAGATGTAAATCTTACTGAGCTAGTTCGCTCACCCTATCATCCTGTCCATGCCAGGTAGCGATGAGGATCTCGTAGAATCCGATGGGGCAGGGCAAGAGTGATGAGCACCTGTCATATGAGGAGATGAAGTATTAGGAATAGATGTTTGAGTAGTTTATGTAATAGTGAAACATTATCATTTGAATAATGAACCATCTTTAGTTGGTCCCTTTGATGTAAGGTTGTAACTAGTGGATTGAAATGGAATAAGGAGTATTATGGTTGACAATATTATGATCTCAAATGTGTTGTTATGTTTAATTGTGACTCTGTGCTACTCAACTGTGATACGTCTATTTGTATCATTCACACATCCCATTATTTATTCTGCTGCTAAATATTGGGGCGTGACAGTTGGTATCAAAGCCCTTAACTTTAGGGTCCAAGAAAATAGGAATATGAAATGAAACTAGATCACCCGAGTAAAAAACTGTCATACCTAAAGTGAGCTTGGGTAGAGCTATGGGAATAGGAGTCACATGTTTTATATTTAGATGTCTAACTTACATTATTATCTTGAAGGTACTTATTACCTCAATGGCCGCTAAACGAGCCCAGGCTAGAACATGCAACAAACTTTGTAAAACTTGACTTAGGAAATACTGCAAGCCACACATGGTGGGAGTAACCGCGGAGCCGGTGATCTCCATCGAAATTCCGAAGTATGGATCCACCTAGGTTTGAAGGAAGTACTGACTCAGATGTTGCTGAACATTCGGTTAAGGAGATTGAAAGAATCTTTAGGGTCATCCAATGCACGAACCCAAACAAAGTACTGATGGCGACTTTTCAATTGGAAATGGATGCTAGGGCATGTTGGGAGTCAGTGGAAGCAACACTGAATGGTCGGTAACTAACATGGGCTCAGTTCATTCAACGCTTCAACGCCAAGTACTTTTTTGAGAGAGTCCAGGAATGGAAGGCAGCCTAGTTTGCGGCTTTGAAACAGAGGGGACTGACTGTGGCCGAATATGAGGCCCAATTCTCTCGTCTGTCTCGATATGTTGTGCACTTGATTGGGACAGAAAGAATGAAGGCAAAACACTTTCTGAATGGCTTGAGGCCCTAGTATATCACTCAATTGGCCCCGATGGACATTCAAACTTATGCGGACATGATCAAGAAGGCTCAATTACTGGAAGATGCCATGGCGACCGCTGAAAGAATCAAGGGAATGTCTATGAAGAGAGAGCAAGTGTCTGCTACTAGAAAGTACCAACCGACCATTGGAAGGAAAAGGCCCAGTGGTGGTTTCAATGAACAAGTCGATAAGAAGCCAAAGGAATTAGGCAAGAAGTTGGTGGTGGCTAATGAGGAAAGATGCAAGCAGTGCGACAAAGCTAGTCACCGGTCTGAACAATGCTGGAGAGCACAAGGGAGATGTCTGTGCTCTGGAAGTCGTGAATACAAGATTTTTGACTGCCCAATGTTGAAAGAACAAGCCTCACAAGACAAGCGTCTGAATTACGTAGTGGATATTAATTCGGAATAATTCGAGTCGATATCCCGAGACATGAACAGTCGGCAAATAAGCCTCTAGCTAGCACGCACTAAGTGTTATCAACACAACATCATAACATGGCCCAAATAATAAACTCAAAGGAAATTGTATTCAAATCTCATTCATTGTGTCAAAGTGGAAACTAATACACTCTTTACTATTGGATAACAAGACTAGACTCAATAAAAGGAAAAGTACATTTATTCCTCACTTCTGCTACATGATCTAACACTCCAGATAAACTAACTAAAGATAGACTCCAGTGTTGGGACGCTCATCACTCGGATGCATTCCCATCCTCGACTGCTCCTCTTCTTGTATGTCATAGTCACCTAGAATGGTTAAAGGTAGGGAATGAGCAAACTAGCCCAGTATGATTTATATCTCAATGTGCGGGTAATGATATAAGTGATTAACAATTTAGAACTAGGTAAGCACGATGACTGTCATGATATGCATGTATGAATAAAACTCATTAAAACATGATACATGAACAAGCTAGATAGAGTGATCATGATAGAGAAAGATCTAGAACTATATAACGAGTTAGAGTGATCATGATAGAGAAAGATCTAGAACGATATAACGAGCAAGATATTATCAATAGAGATGCATGTAACAAGCATGCAAGATATCACTTTAAATATTTGCAATAAATTCAGGATGGCCATATCACGCAAGCAAGCAAGCACGCACGAGCACGATCATGTAACACTAATCAGGCACGAAGACACTAATGTACACCAAGGAAATATCCACCTTGAAATGCACACTAGGACACGTGTATGTGGTTATTGTATCTAGCATTCAACATGACACACACGACTCCCAGCGCAGATGCAACGCCAGTAATCATTATACCCCATGGTTAACAGTATATTTATGACTCGCCGTCATTGGGGCTAGACTGGAGCCCTTGGACACTCGCCGTGCCCGGTCAGCATCTCACTATTTTTTTTAAATGTAGATACCCACAGTCATTAATGGCCAATAAGAGTGTCAATATGTAAGCATGTGTTATGTCATGTTCATGATGATGATGAGAACAAGTAATAAGTAAATGTGAACCTGATTTCATGATACAATGGTCAAGAGATAAATTTGGCAGCATAATGACACAATTTATTTTTAATTCACTATTTACATTAATGGCTTGAGTCTAGATTGTAAATCACACTCACGAGAACAAGATGAGAAAGGAAGTGCATGCTATCTCAGGGAACTTCAACGGTACAACCAACTCGGTCTCCATGAGGGAATCCACGGAGTACGGAGATTTACGGAGGTCTTAGAGAAAAGGTCGCTTATCTACTGATACAGAATGACCAATTGAGAGCTTCCAAATCCCCAAGAAAGGGCTGCCTAGATGTGCATGTGTGTAGTGATGTACGCATCTCAATCCACAATCCATCGGTTTCAAACTCGCGAAAAGCACTTAACATGATAACATAGGATAAAAGTATGCACTTTAACTAATCATGGTTTACAAGATTTTAAGATAACAATTATCATTTAAGCATGGTAGAACAGTAGGAAGAGTGAATCACAAGTTACATGAATGGTCACACCATTAAGAAAGCAATTAGAATAACATTTGTGTAATTATAGCTTTTAAATGGGTTAAATACTTGTAAGCCATTAAACAAACATCATGTAATGATCAGACCCAAGATATGCAAATTACTTACGTGATACCATGTTAAACAGTCCCCGGGTAAGCATGTAAACACACGTCCTGCACAGTGGACGCACTTCAAAACACAGTGCACAGTGAAAACCAGCGAAACAGTGAAGACTCAAAATCGCATCCACCTTGGTGCCCACGTTTACACTTGAATCGCATCGGTGCATCCGGAAAGGAGAGTTGCGATTTTAGCTTGTGTCTTTCCATATTTTGAACATCTCT
>JACBKR010006725.1:0-10654 GCA_014218235.1 Colocasia esculenta
CAAGTTTCACCACCAAAACACCTGGGCCCCTGCCATTCAGAAGCTAATCAAGCTGATCAGGCATTTCCAAATGTTCAACAACTACAGGTATCTCAACAGATTACCTGAAGTTCAGCTTAGCCAGTTCAAGAGAGCCATCAAGGTCCTTATCCACTCTGAGAAGCCTGAGGAAATAAGAGTAGATTTTGCAACTCTTCATTTACCTGAAGACATTCTCCTGCCTCAGATTCATTTCCTGATCATGGAGTCTTCGATTGGTTCAATCATCTTTGAGCGTTTTGCCAGAGTCATGGGCAGAATCAAGATTCAGAAAGGCCTCCAAGTTGGTTTTCCTAGATTTCTATTCCGGGAATATCATAGAGGGTTTGTCAATCTGATGTTCTTGCCCCTCTACTCTCAGAATGTGAAAGGCTGAATGCCTCCGAATGGTCCAAGCTTTACTCTCTTGTCAGCTCAACAGCTAGCTCATCTGAATGCTGCTCAGGCCAGGGAAGGAAAAGCTTCTGTCTCTCCTGCCACTTTCTTGGACATGAACTCCATCCATCTGGTCCTTGATCCCTACAAAATTTGGGCTGAAAGGTAAAGGTGTTTCTAGCTCTACGCCATGAACTCAAGGAGAAACAGATTTTCTATCCTGTCACCATGGATCAATTCCTTGCCTGTGCAAGCTTTGGTACAACTCTCCTCATCCGCTCCTCCATGGATCCAGATGATTATGACCAGTTTCTTACCAAGCAGCGCAGCATCTATCTCTCCAAGATGGCTTCAACCTGGGACCAACCTTCTTCATTGAGAGTGGTGCCTTTAGGCAATTTTTTGCGTCAGGAAGAGCAGGCCTGAGAAGCTATTTCTCATTATGCCTCCCTTCTCTCTCCTGCTTATTATTTGTGCCTGTACCTCCACAAGCTTAATGAATGGGTTGTGCTCTTTCTCCTCATTGTCTCTTATTCTTATCTCTTTCCTATTACTTTTTGCTTAATGACAAAAGGGGGAGAATGTTTACCTACATTTGTCTGATACATTCTTGAATCATGCTTGAAGTACTTTATTCCTGTTTACTGTTAAGTACTACTTAAATGTTGATCATAGTTTTGTCATCACAAAAAGGGGGAGATTGATGAACAGTCCATCCCCATGTACTTTTAAATTAATTATATGCTTATTTTGGTGATAAACAAAACACTGTCAAAAGTTTTTCTAACTATGTTTTTTTTAGCCTTAAGCACAGGAAATACCCAAAGAAAGTCAAGCATTTGTGGTAAGTACTTACATACATTGTTTTCAGAAGAGCTATAACGATTCCTTCATTAACTGTAACGATTTCCTCACAAGTACAACGATTTACTTGTAAGATTGAATAACCTTGCTGTGTCAAACAAGTCGATGTTATAACGACTCTGTAAGTTATCGTAACGACTCCTTCAGAAGTTATAACGACTTGCTCATTATACGACTCTGTAAGTTATCGTAACGACTCCTTCAAAGTTATAACGACTTGCTCATTATAACGACTCTGTAAGTTATCGTAACGACTCCTTCAGAAGTTATAACGACTTGCTCGTCATAACGATTCTGTAAGTCATCGTAACGATTTCTTCAGAAGTTATAACGACTTGCTCGTCATAACGATTCTGTAAGTCATCGTAACGATTTCTTCAGAAGTTATAACGACTTGCTCGTCATAACGATTCTGTAAGTCATCGTAACGATTTCTTTAGAAAGTTATAACGACTTGCTCGTCATAACGATTCTATAAGTCATCGTAACGATTTCTTCTAGAAGTTATAACGGCTTGCTCGTCATAACGATTCTGTAAGTCATCGTAACGATTTTTTAGAAAGTTATAACGACTTGCTCGTCATAACGATTCTGTAAGTCAGTGTAACGATTCTTTAGAAAGTTGTAACGACTTGTTCGTCATAACGTTTCTATAAGTAAGCGTAACGATTCTTTTAGGAGTTATAACGACTTGGTTGTGATAACGATTTCATAAGTTATCATAACGACTTCTTCTGAGACTATTGCAATTTGTTCACAACGATTCTATCAGACTATCATAACGATTGCATAAGTCATGTTTCTATTAATTAATTGTTTATCTTGATTTAAGATACGTTGAATAGTCAAAGTTGCATCACGTCTGTTTGACTGCCATGCATTTAATAAAGACTGAATGTATCTCTGCATGGATACGGAACATATCCTCCATTCTCGTGTATTCTCTGCATGCATCTTTTAGAACGATAAACTGTTACTACTATATTGTATCTATCTGCTCTGACGTTGATTGACATCTGGAGATAGTATAGCTGTCTACCATTAAAGCTCAACCTTGCAGAACCTTGAGGATGTACTATCCTACAACATTGGACACAGAAAGAACTACAAGCCAACTCAGAAGATCTCATCACTTTGCGTGCTCCAAAGAACAAAAGACTGTTGACAGGAAGCTTCCACAAATCCTTCAGTCTAACGTACACCAAAGCTGTGAGACAACGGTCATCTCTTCATCCTCATTCAAATTGGAGATACAAATACAAGACGAAGTTCTGAAAAAAAATATACTGAAGAAGAAAGCATTATTCATATTCAAGAGAGACCAGAACTCTGTAGCTTTCAAGTCTTCAAGATCTCTAGAGCCAGAAATTCATTCCTTTCGATCTTGGCTCTTAGCTCCTTGTGCTGTGACAAGAAAAATTAAGGAAGAGCTATATTAGTTCTGAGAGAGTGCACATTGTGTAGATCTTTGTCTCTCAGTGCTTGTAGCTTCAGATTGAGTGTTGTAAAAGCTTGATCTAGGGGCTAGTCATTTCTTTCAAGATTTTCTTGTGTTTTTCCCTTCGTGTGTGAAGGAAGACCTGGTGGTTTCCAGGGTGGTGTTTTTCCCTTCAGGAGTGAAGGAAGACCTGGTGGTACCAGGGTGTTGTGTTCCCTTCAGGAGTGAAGGAAGACCAGCTGAGCTGGGTGGTTGTTTTTGTCCATAGGGGGACTGTACCCTAGTTAGTGAAATCCTGAGGGTTGCTCAGGGACTGGACGTAGGACTCCTAAGGAGAGGAGATCCGAACCAGGATAAATCTGTGTGTTGTGTGATTGTCTTCATTGTGTGATTGTTGTTTTTACTAATCATTACTAATCTCTTTCAAGAACTCTTTATGTTTGTTTGAGTTCAGGTTTTTATCAGATAAATTTTATTTAAAGACCCATTCACCCCCCCTCTGTAGCCACCGGGCAACAAACATGGTTATTGCATTATAAGAACTAGCAAAACAGAAAGAAATCCAAGAAGAAATTCTACAAATGCAAGGTAAGCTTATGATTTTTTCATGTATTAGAGGACATGGTTATTACATTGTGAATGATCTCTCATATTTTTAATCTACTAAAACATAATTTTTCATGTGATTTTTTATAGGATGCGAATTGTGATTTTTTCATGTGGTGTGATGAAGTGCGAAGCTTTGTGGATTCACAACCACTTATACTTGCGGGAAAGATGAGAAGGTAAAAATCTACAGAATCGAGTTGCAAGGTTGAAGGATGAGCTAAGGGATTTAAAATGACGTATAAACAAAACTAAAATAGTTGTAAAGTCTTTACCAAAAATATTTTTATTTTTGAACATTGTGGATGCGGATGAGGATGATGGGAGTGATGGTGACTCACAATTGAGCATAAATGTGCACTAGGATGCTACATTATCATTAAGACTTGTGAAACAATTAGCAATTTTTTGAACTAGTTGTAACAATTATCTTTCGGTAATCAATAGTTGCCTTGGTGTATTGGGTTGGTTTGATTAGTTAGCTTTGAAAACTCAGGGGTCATGTTTTGTTACTATTAATTGTGCTGGTTTTATCAACATTTTGCAAGCTAGATAATGTAGTCGATACGGTGTATGGGATTAATTCTGTGTACATAGGGAGAGTTCACTATGGATGGGCATGTTTTACTAGGAACATTGGAACTGAATAAGAGATCTATGAACACCTTTGAGCTATTCATCAGTTGGAAGCATTGAGAACCCAATTTCGGTTTGGGGGGCGGTTGTTACATCATGATTATTTGTGCATGGTGAGCAGCAGAAAGTTCTCTATATGGAGCAAAGAACAAAGCTGCACTTATATTCAGAGGTTTGGAGGTTGAGAGAGTAATATCATTATGTAAGCATTCCTTTGCATAAAAGTGATGCAGTAAATGTAGTGATCAACACACCAATCAACATCTATTTGAGATTGAGGGTGAGAGGCATGCCCAATAGTAGAAATGACACCTTACAAGTGAAGCCAAATCTCAAGATATGGATTGAAGATTCTATATATAAGCATCCACACAATCACTCGAATGGCCAACTCACTACATCAGTCTTCCAGTCATCTGTTCGTCTTCCAATCATATGTTCGTCTCCCCACATTTCAGCTGCAAACAAGAAGACATCTCTGCTCTCCCTTTCTCTCTCTGTGAACTCAAATGACCAACCCTTAAAACAATTCTCCAGGCAGGAGGTGCTGGCTACTGTTGCTGCTGATGTTGGCTTCCTGCATTCACTAAAAAAAATGTGAGTTGCAAGTGAACGTGAAAGGCAAAACTGTGAAGACTGAGGTACTCACGTGAGTACCCCAAGAGGGGTATTTTGGTCTTTTATCCATAGAAACAGTGAGGGACTAACAGATAGGGTTAGTTTTGGACCGACAATTGATTTTTCTTAAGATTATGTAAAGGAAATTATGTTTGACCAGTCGTGGACTAAAATTTAAATAGGATGACAAAGGGTGGACTGGATGTTGATTCCGTCATTTCTTTTTGTTTATCTTCCCTTTATTTTCCATAATTAGAGTTTAAACTCTACAACTGTTTGTGAACATGGTTGAAGGAGATTCGTTTGGGATATGTTTGAGCAATGCTAACATCTCTTTTTTTTTGGATAGTACCAAATTTAACATTATGATTATCTGTGCATGTATTAGAACTATAAATATCATATAATAAGAAATTAAGAAGGTATACTTTTTATTTTTTATGAGAAATATCATTTCTTACATTATATTTTATGATAAATAAAATTTACACAATAATAGACTCCACATAGAATAGTGTGAGAAATCATGATTGGCTAGACCAATGAATGGGATTGGACTAGGCAACTCATAGTACGATACAAATCGGAACGTAACGATCCGATAAACTTTAGTTCGATCTAATTTACATTAAAATTATAATAATAATAAATAAAAAGAATAAAAAAATCTAATTGAACTGATCATGTTTGACATCACAAGATCCAAGGCACAGTATGAATTGGATATACTAGATTGATACACCTAACCATGTCGAGAATGGTGGATGGGGTCATGTGCTGTTGGTAGACCAAACCCCACTAATTGGTTTGGTCTAGTTTAGTTTTTTTTTTCCAATTTGAACACCCACTTTGGTTCTATTCGATTTGATTTCACAAGTTATGAAATTGGATCGAAATTATTATAATTATATTGCTTTGTATAATATATATTATTGGAGAGAGGGAGTGTAATGACCCGAGGGTTCGACACCTGGAAAACCCTCAAGGTGTCCAACCCTCAGACCGTCATCCACGGGTCCGAAGATCCGGAAGGGTTAGAGGAATAGTCTAGTGCGATAAATAATGAATTCAAATAATTATAACAGAGTTTCATATACTAAACAAAGGAATGATGTACAGTATGTCCTAAAATAAAAGTATAGGTACAAGAAGAAAAGCATAGACCTTAAGAGGCATACCCTGATGACTTGCAAAACACCGTTCTCAATTCACATTATATAAGCCACTCAACTCACACACTCACACTGCTAGCAACACTCAGTGTACTAACCGCCACCTCAACCGTCCGGCACCGAACTCTTGCGACAGCGATCCCCTATATGAAGGAAGTAGAGGCGTGAGCCTTGTGAACATGGCCCAGTAGGGATAACTAGTCCCTTACTGGCCAGAGCTGCAGGAACTTTAAAAAGAAGTAAACAACTACGATTAGAAAGCAATAACTAGCAAAATGACTATACTAGCTACCACAAAACTGGAAACAGAACAACCCCACGACCACCAACTAGGGTCGGGCACACACAACTTCCGCAGAACTAGCGGAGTCGGGTACTATGCGGCATGCACACTGAGACAAAGAGCTTACAGAACCACAGAGCTACCACACGAGAACAGAGTCTCACCATAAACACGGCCAACTCGGACCTCCCCGAGGTCGAGAAGCCACACTCACAAACAAACCAAACCTTGGGCACTCCACGAGATCGAGAAAACACACATAAGTACCACAGTAAACGGGCACCATAGATGTAGCAACCTGAATTTTTAAGAAAAATAAAAATTTAAATAAAGAATTAAAACCTAGCTAAATGGATATTTAAATGAAAAGAGCATTAAATAAAACTCATTAAATGGAAAAGAGTAATGGACTTTGCTTAATGGACCCTCTAGAATTTATTGGGTCAAAATGTGAATTTACAAAGGGAGAATAATAAGAAAATACCCTAAATTCAGAGTTTAATTATCTCATAGTTGGAAAGGGGTTATTAAAGCAATAAAAGTGACAATTAGAGTTGAAATTGGATTCCTAAACCCACCCCATATAGTCTAGCACGAATTTAGATACTATCCTAACCCAATTAGAGATTGGGAAGCAAGGGAGGAAAGGTGGAGTTAGGAAATCTCGGAATTAAGAGGAATTGAGTAGTAGTAGGAATAGGAACTTGTGTTTATATAAATACACCTCTTAAATCCTCATGGCCGACCCTAGCTCGTGCAAAGGGGTTCTTGGACGTGGAGAAGAGGCCAAGGAGGAGGAGAAATCGAGGAGAGGAAGATCCATCAAGCTTCTTCCTTCGTTCTTGGAGTTCTAAGCCCTAGAAGACAAATCGAGTCAAAGGTAGGCATTCTCACAAGCAAAACCAAATCAAATCCATCTATAGGTAGTTCCAATCACCAGGAACAAAAGCCCTCTTGTTTCATAATTTTTCATCGAGCCAATCTTTTGTTCTTGATTTTTGAAGTTCTGCATACATGATAACCTCGAGTCATCATGTTTAAATCAGATCTCCATGTACACTTGTTCCCATGCTACGAAAATTTTACTGTAGATACTACTTGTTGTTAGGGATCTTTTGCCCCTAAAAACCCTAATTTTTATCAAGCATGTTGCCCGAATTAAATCATTCATCTCTACTGCACTTGGAATCAGGTTGCTTCTTGTTCAACTTGTTAGAACTATGTCGATACCATGATTGTTTTCAAATTCCTAATTATTGGAAGTACCCTTGCATGTCTAGATCAATTTAAAACTGGTTTCATGATTTTTCATAGTGTATACGATTAGTTATGATTTTCTGAACTACCCTATGTCAAAAAGGCAAGTTTCTGGACCGCAATCCAAGACAGAGCAGAACTCTGTCAAACTCAGTCCACGGACCTGAGAATGTGACGGCCCGATAGGTCGCGTTCTCAAGCCCGTTGCGACGCCTCTTCTTGTCGCGTTCTGAACGCGACAGGACACCCCGTCGCGTTCTGGCCGCCTGAGCAGACAGCCCTGTCGCGACCCGTACAGGACCCTGTCGCATTCTATCATGACCCTGTCGCGACCCTTACATGGGTACGTCGCCTTCACAGGATTTTGATGAAAACCCATAAAAATTATTTCTGTCGCTTTCTAAATAATTCTTACGCCTTTTTATAGTTATACCCCCAGTAAAAACTTGTTTTAAAAATGGAGCTACATTGAATGATTTAAAATACATATTCACGACTTATTTCTATCTATGATTTCTCTTACACATGCACACACATGAACCATCCATATATGATTGAAATCTGGCATAAAATATCTCATATTGTATCTGGGAATTTATTGCAATAAAGTATATTAATAGCCCTATTTTAAAGGACTTGTATTCGTTTCTTGCGTTGTTTATATACGATATCGACTCTCCACTGTTCTAGAATTCCTCTAGAACGTCGAGCACCTGTTTTATATACATACTTTACTTGGCTTGTGGTGAACTCTCCGTCGGATATTCCTTTCGCCGGACTAGTGAACCCTTGCACAAGGCCTCCGTAAGTCTCCTCTGATCATGGATTTCCACATGGTCGACGAGCCGGTTGTACCCTAACACCCATTACACCTTTAGGGATCGATATGATCCAAACGGCTATTAGAAGTTCGCTCTTACCTTGAATCACGTCGGACCTCTGGACTTGTGCATAACATGGCCAGCAGGAAGATCGTGAGTTCCACCTGACTGCCAACACCAAGTGCGCGTGTTGTGCAACTGTTACTATCGCCTGTTTACTCGTCGCATTACGTGCAATGTCCACTAGCTCTCATCTATACTCTACTCGCTCGTCTATTCACGTTCACTCTACTATCTCGTCTATTCATCTAGTGCTCTCATCTACTTCTTGGTACTCTATATTGGCCATTGACTGATTGTCTAAAGATAAACAATATAACCAGTGCCTTGCAATATATAAAGGGCCCGATCTGGTCCTGGGATGTGCACCCGAAAGTGTTAGTGCCCATGTGAGTTAAATGATCAGAGTGTTTGGAATTACACTCAAGTGCTATCTATCTTGACTATCTATATGACAATCAAAACACAAAACGTGCTATACTCTCTCGATGTCTAGAATGACAAAACAAGTGCTATACTCGTCGTGCTATTATACTTGTGCTAGTTGTGCTATGGCCATCCTACTATTCGTGCTATACTCGATACTTGTGCTATTTTTGGAAATTATACTTGATCTCGTGCTATTGTGCTATCTTGTTACCTGTTGTGCTATCTCTTGCTATATTTTGACTCTCTTATACCTGCTATCTTTAGATACTCTGCCATTAAATACGTTAATTATTTTAAGCCTGCTTGAGCCTGAGATTTAAGTCCTACTGGGCGTTATCGCTCACCCTACGTTATTTGATGTTGTGTTCTCAAGTGAGACCGAGGACGACACATACACTCACGAGGAAGGGAATGACCAAGAGTGAAGCCAGGAGTACCCTCGAGTCATTATGTTATCTTAGAGTTGTAGTTAGTTATTTCCTTTTATTGCAATGTAATTGGGCCCTATAGAATGGCTCTGATATTAGTGGTTGTAGCTAGACATTGAAAAGTTATTAATGAGAAGATTGTTTTAGTATTATTCAGTGTGCCATGGTTTGATGTCTAGTACTCGCTCTATACCCTTTTCTTGCAACTGCTTTCGTGCTCGATATTCCACGTCGGGGCGTGACAACAGAACGGGATACGAAACTGAGGTCGGGGCCCACACGAGGCACACCAAGAGAACACTCGAGTTGGAAACCACCAGAGGCACACCCGAGTTAGGAAAACACTCCACACTATCTTTTGGTATAGCAATCAAAGATGAGAGCACACTAACTCTTGCCCTCGGAACGACAACGAGATTGGAGGCCCAACTCAACATAGGGGTTAGAAGCACGGACCCACAAGCACAACCCAACGAAAAGCACATAGCACCACAACTAAGTGCCAACCAACAATGGTCGTGAAAGTGTGACATGGCTCGGCTACAACCGTCGTGCAGGCTAGGGTGACGGACCAACACATGGGGACACCTGTGAGAAAATGTCATCACAACAACAACAACCACGCCGCCGCCACTGGTAGTCGAGAGTACTCATAGGCTACTCATCGTCCGTCAGCTGGCTCCTACCTACAACCTCCCTAGAAGAGTGAATCCAGTCAGCCACCTCAAGAGCACACCACAAGAGCAACAATAACTGTAGCCTGGCCAAGGTGCGGCCCCATACCTAGCTACCACTACGTGGCTTCGGAACCAACGTAGAGCGAGGTAGTGAGAAACTTGACTAATTGGGCCGGGATCGAAAGAACCATACCAAAACCACCTTGCCGTCCCATCCCAGCCAAGAGAGCTCTATAAACAACTCATGTTGCTGTCCAATCATTGCTTTCCCTTCAGCTCTGAGAAAACACTCGTATCCTTGAGAACTCCCTCAACAGGTTTACGAGGACGGGGGTCCTAAGAAATGACAACAACTCCACACACGGGACAAGACCTCAAGTGCAAAGCACTAAACGAATAGAGAATAGGCAGGACAATCATCAACAAGCACACAACACAGCTGATTTGCAACCCACGACAAGCCTAGTAGGCACAAGGCATGCATAGGCACACCTTCCAGAACTTCCGGAAGGGCCTACAGTCACACATAGGCACACACGGCACACTAAAAAACTCAGTAGGTTGGAAAGAAGGATCTGCAGCTCAGGCAAACAGAACGCGACACACCGACCCGTTGCAATTAGGTTGCGACCGCGAGTGCATCACCTTTAGAGAGAAGAACGCGACGGCCACCCAGTCTTGCAATCACAGGGAGCGTAGAAGTCTTTTGATGAGCTTATTACCTTTAGCTCTTACATTACTGTTCCTTGGTTAGTGGGTGGTGATTTTAATTGCATCTCACAACCGTCGGAAAAAAGTGGTGGTGCCTTCTCAAACATAGCCTCCATGATTGATCTTAATGCTTTTATATCTGCTTCTTCTTTGATCGATGCTGGCTTCTCAGGTCCTCCTTTCACCTGGACTAATAATAGAGTGGGTCCTACTGCTGTTAAGGCTAGATTGGACCGCTTC
>JACBKR010006726.1:0-10653 GCA_014218235.1 Colocasia esculenta
TTATTGTTCATATTTAATTCACGAGGTATAACGTACATACAATTTGCAGGGTCTGCCTCCCCGTCGACGTCTGCCTCCCCGTCCACGCCGGTCGTCCATGCGGCAGGTATACGTATATATTGTTGTTCAAGTTAAATCATATTTCTAATGTGTAAAAAAATTTTCAGCGACCGCCTCCCCGCCGAGCACGGGAGCAGTGCCACCTTTCCCTTCTTCCTCACCACCAGGTACGTGTCAGCTTCCATACATTAGTATGTTTGTTGTCTTGCAATTTATCGAACAATAGTGTGCTTAATTGTCTCTCAACAGAGGTCTAGGGTCCGCATGTAGCAGTGGATGAGGGGGGCCCTCAGCTACCGGGACGGCATCCATGCTGGATCTCCGGGTAAAGTTGATCAGTTCAAATTTACTTTATTTGTTATTGATGTTATACATTTCATGTACAAAATTAATGTGCAATTGCAGGGGGAAGATAGATCCCAGTTCTGCTTCCCGTCATATTACGACGCTAGTCCATGCACATATTCCAGGACCAGTGGACACATGGAGAGAGTTCCCGGTGTCCGTCCGGGATCAGTTATTTGACATGTTCACGGTATTTTTAAATCTTAGATAACTATCTGTCATTTATTTAATTACTATCCATGTTCGTGCAGAAAGCTGAGTAATTCATTTCTTTACAGCAGAGGTTCACATTCACGAGACCCGAGGATCTCCCTCGAGCTCGAGCCGTCTGGGAGTCTACTGCCCAGACTAATTTAAGAAAGCCGATGTGGGAGGCCGGGACAAGGCGCAAAAGAGCACAGGCAATAGGGATCCTAGGGCTTGGCTTGATGACGGCCCTTCTTGGTTGAGGAAGGATTATTGGCAGTCCCTTTGTGAGCGATGGGCTGCTGGACCATGGCAGCAGCGGTCATAGGCGGCCATACGCAACAGATCAACTCATCCGGAGAAGAATGTGCATACTAGTGGGTCCATATCTTATGCGACCCACAGTCAAAAATTGGTAAGCATAATATTGTTCAATTGTTTAGTACATTGATTATTATTGTCAAACTAACTACGTCCGTTGAATTATAAGCATCACGAGCTCGAGCGTGCCCCTACCTTTCGCGAGTTATTTGATCGGACTCATAAGCGGAAGGGGACGGATGACTATGTTAGCGAGAGTGCCCGCACGATCGTTGTAAGTCAACCTATAAATTTTGAATTCAATTATGATATTAAATTATTTATTTTTATTAATTTAATTTTAATTTATTTTGCAGGAGAGGTACGACAGGACGATGACGGAGCGTTATGCAGAGGGCACTCCTCAGCCAGACTTGGATGCAGAGGCTTGGGTCGAGGCAGCGGGAGAGCCAAGGAAGGGCCGAGTGTACGGCTTGGGGACAGCCTGGATACTCAACCAGTGTTGTCATATGCCAGTTCGATCGCTCCTCCGGCACACGCGAGTTCATCTTCTGCGCCGCCGTCAGTGGTGTACAGGACATTAGAGGCATCATTCGGGAGGGAGGAGGAGCTAACGACAGAGCTACAGACCGAGCGGGAAGAGCTACAGACGCAGCGGGGTAGAGCTGCAAGCGCAGCGGGTAGACATAGAGACGCAGCGGGCACAGCTACAGACGCAGTTCAGCGATATACTTCAACAGTTCCTCTCAATAATGCAGGGAGTACGCCCAACACAGCCAGCAGCTCAGGTCAGTATTAGTATTAATTTCATATACTTAGGATTGGGTTGGGCATTCTCCGACACGACCGGGTGGGTTAAAGCGACGTGTGAGAAACTGACGGAATCAATTTGGATCTCGGATTGGCCTAGCCATTCAAACGACCGATCTAAAAACACCCAACTTCATATAAAAGCCTTAACACGCACAACCGGGGGTCCAAAATCCCAAATAGGGATCGGATCGACGTGCCGTTCTCTCCGACACGACCGGGTGGGTTAAAGCGACGTGTAGAAACTGACGGAATCCAATTTGGATCTCCGGATTGGCCTGGCCATTCAAACGACCGATCTAAAAACACCCAACTTCATATAAAAACCTTAACACACACAACCCGGGGGTCCAAAATCCCAAATAGGGATCGGATCGACGTGCCGTTTTCTCCGACACGACCGGGTGGGTTAAAGCGACGTGTAGAAACTGACGGAATCCAATTTGGATCTCAAGATTGGTTCTGGCCATTCAAACGACCGATCTAAAAACACCAAACTTCATATAAAAGCCTTAACACGCACAACCGGGGGTCCAAAATCCCAAATAGGGATCGGATCGACGTGCCGTTTTCTTCGACACGACCGGGTGGGTAAAGCAATGTGTAGAAACTGACGGAATCCAATTGGATCTCCGGATTGGCCTGGCCATTCAAACGACCGATCTAAAAACACCCAACTTCATATAAAAGCCTAAACACGCACAAACCGGGGGTCCAAAATCCCAAATAGGGATCGGATCGACGTGCCGTTTTCTCCGACACGACCGGGTGGGTTAAAGCGACGTGTAGAAACTGACGGAATCCAATTTGGATCTCCGGATTGGCCTGGCCATTCAAACGACCGCTCTAAAAACACCCAACTTCATATAAAAGCCTTAACACAACACAACCCGGGGTCCAAAATCCCAAATAGGGATCGGATCGACGTGCCGTTTTCTCCGACACGACCGGGTGGGGGTTAAATGCGACGTGTAGAAACTGACGGAATCCAATTTGGATCTCCGGATTGGTCTGGCCATTCAAAACGACCGATCTAAAAACACCCAACTTCTATAAAAGCCTTAACACGCACAAAACCGGGGGTCAAAAATCCCAAATGGGGATCGGATCGAACGTGCCGTTTTCTCCGACACCGACCGGGTGGGTTTAAGCGACGTGTAGAAACTGACGGAATCCCATTTGGATCTCCGGATGGCCTGGCCATTCAAACGACCGATCTAAAAACACCCAACTTCATATAAAGCCTTAACACGCACAACCGGGGCTCCAAAATCCCAAATAGGGATCGGATCGACGTGCCGTTTTCTCTGACACGACCGGGTGGGTTAAAGCGAGGTGTAGAAACTGACGGAATCCAATTTGGATCTCCGGATTGGC
This sequence comes from Colocasia esculenta, assembly GCA_014218235.1. Taxonomy (NCBI): domain Eukaryota; kingdom Viridiplantae; phylum Streptophyta; class Magnoliopsida; order Alismatales; family Araceae; genus Colocasia; species Colocasia esculenta. Next base: position 3,100 of record JACBKR010006726.1, read on the forward strand.
CTGGCCATTCAAACGACCGATCTAAAAACACCCAACTTATATAAAAGCCTTAACACGCACAACCCGGGGGTCCAAAATCCCAATAGGGATCGGATCGACGTGCCGTTCTCCGACACGACCGGGTGGGTTAAAGCGACGTGTAGAAACTGACGGAATCCAATTGGGATCTCCGGATGGCCTGGCCATTCAAACGACCGATCTAAAAACACCCAACTTCATATAAAAGCCTTAACACACACAACACCGGGGGTCCAAAATCCCAAATAGGGATCTGATCGACGTTGCCGTTTTCTCCGACACGACGGGTGGGTTAAAGCGACTGTAGAAACTGACGGAATCCAATTTGGATCTTCCGGATTGGCTTGCCATTCAAACGACCGATCTAAAAAACCCCAACTTCATATAAAAAGCACGACACAACCCGGGGTCCAAAATCCCAAATAGGGATTGGATCGACGTGCCGTTTTCTCCGACACGACCGGTGGGTTAAAGCGACATGTAAAAACTGACGGAATCCAATTTGGATCTCCGGTTGGTCTGGCATTCAAACGACCGATCTAAAAAACACTCAACTTCGTATAAAAGCCTTAACACGCCAACCCGGGGGTCCAAAATCCCAAATAGGGATCGGATCGACGTGCCGTTTTCTCCGACATGACCGGGTGGGTAAAAGCGAGTGTAGAAACTGACGGAATCCCAATTTGATCTCCGGATTGGCTGGCCATTCAAACGACCGATCTAAAAAAACCCAACATCATATAAAAGCCTTAACACACACAACCCGGGGGTCTAAAATCACAAATAGGGATCGATCGACGTGCCGTTTTCTCCGACACGACCGGGTGGTTAAAGCGAGTGTAGAAAACAACGTAATCCAATTGGATCTCCGGATTGGCCTGGCCATTCAAACGACCGATCTAAAAACACCCCAACTTCATATAAAAGTCTTAACACGCAAAACCCGGGGGTCCAAAATCCCAAATAGGGATCGGATCGACGTGTCGTTTTCTCCGACACGGACGGGTGGGTTAAAGCGACGTGTAGAAACTGACGGAATCCAATTGGATCTCCGGATTGGTATGGCCATTCAAACGACCGATCTAAAAACACCCAACTTCATATAAAAGCCTTAACACGCACAACCCGGGGGTCCAAAATCCCAAATAGGGATCGGATCGACGTGCCATTTTCTCCGAAATGACCGGGTGGGTTAAAGCAACTGTAGAAACTGACGTAATCCAATTTGGATCTCCGGATTGGCCTGGTTCAAACGACCGTTCTAAAAACACCCCAACTCATATAAAAGCCTTAACACCCACAACCCGGGGGTCCAAAATCCAAATCGGGATCGGATCGACGTGCCGTTTAAATCCGACACGACCGGGTGGGTTAAAGCGACGGTGAGAAACTGACGGAATCCAATTTGGATCTCCGGATTGGCTTGGCCATTCAACGAACCGATCTAAAAACACCCAACTTCATAAAAAGCCTTAACCACGCACAACCCGGGGGTCCAAAATCCAAATAGGGGATCGGATTGACGTGCCGTTTTCTCCGACACGACCGGGGTGGGTTAAAGCGATGTGTAGAAACTGACGGAATCCAATTTGGATCTCCGGATTGGTCTGGCCATTCAACGGACCGATCTAAAAAACACCAACTCATAAAAAGCCTTAACACGCACAACCCGGAGTCCAAAATCCCAAATGGGATCGGATCGACATGCCGTTTTCTCCAACACGACCGGTGGGTTAAAGCGACGTGTAGAAACTGACGGAATCCAATTTGGATCTCGGATTGGCCTGGCCATTCAAACACGACCGATCTAAAAACACCCACTTCATATAAAAGCCTTAACACGCACAACCGGGGGTCCAAAATCCCAAATAGGGATTGGATCGACGTGCTGTTTTCTCCACGGCCACGACCGGGTGGGTTAAACGCGACGTGTAGAAACTGACGGAATCCAATTTGGATCTCCGATTGGCCTGGCCATTCAAATGAACGATCTAAAACCACCCAACTTCATATAAAAGCCTTACACACGCACAACCCGGGGGTCCAAAATCCCAAATAGGGATCGGATCGACGTGCCGTTTTCTCCGACACGACTGGTGGGTTGAAAGCGACGTGTAGAAACTGACGGAATCCAATTTTGATCTCCGCATTGGTATGGCCATTCAAACGACCGATCTAAAAACACCCAACTTCATATAAAAGCCTTAACACGCACAACCCGGGGCTCCAAAATCCCAATAGGGATCGGATCGACGTGCGTTTTCTCTGACACGACCGGGTGGGTTAAAGCGACGGTAGTAGAAACTGACGGAATCCAATTTGGATCTCCGGATTGGCCTGGCCATTCAAAGGACCGATCTAAAAACACCCAACTCATATAAAAGCCTAAACACGCACAACCGGGGGTCCAAAATCCCAAATAGGGATCGGATCGACGTGCCGTTTTCTCCGACACGACCGGGTGGGTAAAGCGATGTGTAGAAACTGACGGAATCCAATTTGGATCTCCGGATTGGCCTGGCCATTCAAACGACCGATCTAAAAACACCCAACTTCATATAAAAGCCTTAACACGCACAACCGGGGCTCCAAATCCCAAATATGGATCGGATCGACGTGCCGTTTTCTCCGACACGAACCGTGGGGGTTAAAGCGACGTGTAAACTGACGGAATCCAATTTGGATCTCCGGATTGGCCTGGCCATTCAAAGACCGCTCTCAAAACACCCAACTTCATATAAAAGCCTTAACACACACAACCCGGGGGTCCAAAATCCCAAATAGGGATCGGATCGACGTGCCGTTTTCTCCGACACGACCGGGTGGGGTTAAAGCGACGGTAGAAAACTGACGGAATCCAATGTGGATCTCCGGATTGGGGGCCATTCACAACGACCGATCTAAAAACACCCAACTTCATATAAAAGCCTTAACACGGCACAACCCGGGGGTCCAAAATCCCAAATAGGGATCTGATCGACGTGCCGTTTTCTCCGACACGACCGGGTGGGTTAAAGCGACGTGTAGAAACTGACGGAATCCAATTTGGATCTCGGATTGGCCTGGACCATTCAAACGACCGATCTAAAAAACACCAACTTCATATAAAAGCCTTAACACACACAACCCGGGGGTCCAAAATCCCAAATAGGGATCTGATCGACGTGGCCGTTTTCTCCGACACGACCGGGTGGGTAAAAGCGACGTGTAGAAACTGACGGAATCCATTTGGATCTCCGGATTGGTCTGGCCATTCAAACGACCAATCTAAAAACACCCAACTTCATAAAAAGCCTTAACACGCACAACCCGGGGGTCCAAAATCCCAAATAGGGATCTGATCGACGTTGCCGTTTTCTCCGACACGACCGGGTGGTTAAAGCGCGTGTAGAAACTGACGGAATCCAATTTGGATCTCCGGATTGGCCTGGCCATTCAAACGACCGATCTAAAAACACCCAACTTCATATAAAAGCCTTAACACGCAAAACCCGGGGGTCCAAAATCCCAAATAGGGATCGGATCGACGTGCCGTTTTCTCCGACACGACGGGTGGGTTAAAGCAACGTGTAGAAACTGACGGAATCCAATTTGGATCTCCGGATTGGCCTGGCCATTCAAACGACCGATCTAAAAACACCCAACATCATATAAAAGCCTTAACACACACAACCCGGGGGTCTAAAATCCCAAATAGGGACGGATCGACGTGCCGTTTTCTCCGACACGACCGAGTGGGTTAAAGCGACGTGTAGAAACTAGCGTAATCCAATTTGGATCTCCGGATTGGCTGGCCATTCAAACGACCGATCTAAAAACACCCAACTTCATATAAAAGTCTTAACACGCAAAACCCGGGGGTCCAAAATCCCAAATAGGGATCGGATCGACGTGTCGTTTTCTCCGACACGGCCGGGTGGGTTAAAGCGACGTGTAGAAACTGACGGAATCCAATTTGGATCTCCGGATTGGTCTGGCCATTCAAACGACCGATCTAAAAACACCCAACTTCATATAAAAGCCTTAACACGCACAAACCGGGGTCCAAAATCCCAAATAGGGATCGGATCGACGTGCCGTTTTCTCCGAAATGACGGGTGGGTTAAAGCAACATGTAGAAACTGACGTAATCCAATTTGGATCTCCGGATTGGCCTGGCCATTCAAACGACCGTTCTAAAAACACCCAACTTCATATAAAAGCCTTAACACACACAACCCGGGGGTCCAAAATCCCAAATAGGGATCGGATCGACGTGCCGTTAATCCGACACGACCGGGTGGGTTAAAGCGACGTGTAGAAACTGACGGAATCCAATTTGGATCTCCGGATTGGCTTGGCCATTCAAACACCGATCTAAAAACACCCAACTTCATATAAAAGCCTTAACACGCACAACCCGGGGGTCCAAAATCCCAAATAGGGATCGGATCGACGTGCCGTTTTCTCCGACACGACCGGGTGGGTTAAAGCGACGTGTAGAAACTGACGGAATCCAATTGGATCTCCGGATTGGTCTGGCCATTCAAACGACCGATCTAAAAACACCCAACTTCATATAAAAGCCTTAACACGCACAACCCGGGAGTCCAAAATCCCAAATGGGGATCGGATCGACATGCCGTTTTCTCCAACACGACGGGTGGGTTAAAGCGACGTGTAGAAACTGACGGAATCCAATTTGGATCTCCGGATTGGCCTGGCCATTCAAACGACCGATCTAAAAACACCCAACTTCATATAAAAGCCTTAACACGCACAACCCGGGGGTCCAAAATCCCAAATAGGGATCGGATCGACGTGCCATTTTCTCCGACACGACCGGGTGGGTTAAAGCGACGTGTAGAAACTGACGGAATCCAATTTGGATCTCCGGATTGGCCTGGCCATGAAGAGTTATGCGGAAGTACACAATACGGTAATCTAGAAGGGGGGGGGGGGGTTGAATAGATTACGGCAATTTTAAACTATCGATGGCTTCTTTTAGATGCTACAGCGATCTTAATGAAATTTGATTCAAATTCAATTAAGTGTGAGACCGCTTGAGTTGATTAAGTGAGAACAGAAAATCAAACGTGCGTATGAACACCGTGCCTACCAATCATCTATCACAAAACGCGAACAAACCACAGAACACGATGATTTAAGGTGGTTCGAGTACACAACTCGTGTATCCTACAATCCACCGTCCACACAAACACACGCAGAAACGACTGCTTATGAGCGAGTTCAACACTACAACTCAACCACACACACGTTGTCTGATGAACCACGATCAGAACAACCAAAATACGTGAATCAAGCACAAGGGATGCTCGAAACACAACCACACACACACACGATGGAATGGAAATTATGAAATGGAGAAGAATTGGGAATTAGGAACAAATCCGGTTGGAATTCTTCTCGTGGATCGTCCAAACACTCTTCAAACTTCGATTGGATGTAGATTGATCGATGTAGAAGTTGAATTGATGACGATCCGGCTTCAGCTCCGCATAGATGTGATTCCACGTCGATCTGGGCGGAAAGTTGAAGCAGAGCAGCAATTTGGGGCTTTTCCTCTTGGTCCCTGGAGGCTCTTGGATGGAGCGCTCTCTCTACGAATTGGCTCCAAAAGGATGCTTATATAGTGTTAGGTAAAGGGGGGTGTCGTGGAGGAAGGAAACACCCAAGTGGGGCCGGATTTGGAAACCCAAAATCTGAAGTTTCCGTCGGCTGTCGACAGGTGCACTTGCATCTGTCGACAGGCAGACTCAGGCTGAGAACTGGGTTCAGGAAAATGAGTTTCTGAGTGTATCTGTCGACAGGCAGTTTGCATCTGTCGACAGATGCACTCAGGAATTGAAAAACTGAGCTCTGTCCTGGGTTGTCTGTGTGTATCTGTCGACAGGTACATTGCATCTGTCGACAGATACACTCAGAGATGCAAACCTGAGTTCTGTCTTGGAATGACTGTATGCATCTGTCGACAGGTAGAGTTCATCTGTCGACAGATACACCCTTTTTGACAGATTTTTGTGCTTTATGCTCATCTCTTCAATGCTCCATGTTTCATGCTTGTGCACCTACATGCAAATACATTGTTAGTGATATACATTGTATGATTTAGCAATGTTTAACTCAATCACTTTCATGGTGTTTTTCATGTTAGTTAGCACATCAATTTTGCATTAAATCATGTTCAAGGGTGTTAATGTGATCATCAAAAACATGATATATGAAAAACCCAACAATCTCCCCCTTTTTGATGATGACAAAAACATTCAATTGATGCATATATTGATGTTCTCCCCCTTTTTGACAACATGCAAAAGGTCAAGTCAAGCACAAATAAACATGAACTGAGTTTTCATTGATTGATCATTGAAAATTCACAGTACATTGATAATCATGCATGACTCAATAAAAGAAAGGGAAATAACATGAACAAGCAAAAGATGATAAGACAAGTGAGACTATTCCCATCTAAGACTCTTAGTGACTCTAATGACCCTGAGACCCTCTATTCATTGTCATGTCCAACAGAAGGAGGGTGACGGGATCCATCTCTCTCGAGTAGAGGTGGTCAAGCCGTCATCCAGAGTGTTGAGCGAGCATCCACTTGATCAAATCTTGAAGTCATCTGAGCAAATCCTGAGATCATTCTTTGATGGATTTGTGCCAAGTAATCATGACGGATTGTTGTTTTAAGGAAAAATGGGTGTATGTGCAAGACAAAAATCCATATCCATTAAGATGAAGACATGACACAAATCTAAAAAGATTTTGAATTAAAAATGATAAGATCTTTAATTAGATCATGGATGAACCATTTCACAAAAGCCAGTGAAAATTAAATAACTCTTTTGATTAAGGCCGTTGAAGACAAACATGCATTTAATAGAGATGATAGTCAGATGACAATTGAATTAAATGCCACAAGAATGTCTTACCGAAGAAACACATTGGACTTGAACAAAAATTTCGGAGGCTTCACTCTATTTCTGGTATGATCTTGGAAGATTTAAGCAACGAAGATGGAAAAGAGTGGCAATGAGGATACTTTCACTTTTTCATGTGAAGGTAGACATTTGTGATGCCAATAACCCCAGTTACTCAATGTGAGTGTCCATCAAGCCATTGTATAGAGATAATGAAACAACCTTTTGACGCGAAGACTGACATTTGTGATGCCCATGTCCCCGTTACTTAGTGATTTTCATCATTGCTCTACCTCCATCCCACAAATGAAAAACAAATTTGTTGATTGAACTGAAGAAATAGGTAGCTTTTCTCCATTTTTTTTTTTTTTTTTTATGTTTGCTTTTTGTCAAGTACATGAGATTTCTTTAGGCAAGTTGTAATGTGGAACATTAAATTCAAGAGTTTTCTGATTTTTCAAATCATTTTAGATTCATGTTTAACGACAAGGGAGTTATTCAAAGGAGATGTTTAAAAATCATTTGGTTTGCTCATATGTTTCAAAATGATCTAAAAAGACCTTAATCAGGTCATGCATCAAACAACATTTAGACTTGGTTCATGACTTCGACA
>JACBKR010006727.1:0-10584 GCA_014218235.1 Colocasia esculenta
GAAGTGTGGCTTTTAGTGCACTTCTGGTGTGGGTCTCTGTTGGAGAGTCCCCTTCAGTGGGCCCTGTGTTGTCTCGGGTCATTGGCGCGGTTGCGTGTGCTACACCATAAGTGTTTTTCGATGTTCGTATTTGTGCCTCAAGGGCTGGGGCGGTGTGGCCTGTTGTGCCCTTCCAAGCTTGCGGTTCATTGCATGTGGCTTTTTGGCAGGTCTGGTGCATAATCCTCCTATTAGCCGTGTTGTTTCGGCCTTTGGTGCACCTGTGTTGCACTTTGCCTAGTTTTGATGTTTGAGGTTGCACCGTGTGCTCGTGTTCGAGTGTTTCTGTTTTATGCCTTCTAGAGCCTTAGTGCATTGTGTTGTATTGATTTTGGTGTTTGTTATAGCACCGTGTATTGTGTCATGTGCCGGATCGTGAGCTTTGTGTGTTGTTCATGACTTCTCCGATGTTGGAGGCATTAAGCTTTCCGCCTCTGGGGCATTTCATGATGGCCTGTGCCTTGTGGTTGTACCGTTACTGCTGTGGGGTGGCTGCTTTGCCTTGTCTAGGTAGCCCTATCGGTGGTACACCAGGCTTGGTCGTGGCCTATCTGGGGTTTTCCCTCTCGCTTTGGGAGCGAGTGTGTTTGATTGTGGTACTCTACTTCAGTCTGGGTCCCTCTAAAGTCAACGTGTTGTCCTTAACCTCTGTGGTTGTTTCAGTTCCCATGTGGTTGTGCGCCTTTCTAGTGGTTGGCATGTGGTACCCGCACTAAGCCCCGTGTACACGTGGCGGGTGTGCTACCAACTCTCGTTGGTTCTCCAATTCTGCGTGGTGTTGGTGAGTCTGGAAGCCGATGGTGGAGCCTCCTGTCGGTCGTCTAATGATAGTGAGGCCTATTGGATGGCTAGTACTCGACCATGCGGTTTGTCAACGTTTTGAGGTGTCCAATTTTGACTTAATGTCCAATGTCTTCCATGCTTCTGTTGCGATGTGAAGCATGTAGTTTCCCAGATTTGTGGCTCCACGTGCATTTGGTGTTCTTGTCGAACCACGAGGAAGGTCTGGGTGAGACCTAGTGGTGACAGTAGATGTCGTTTTTGCATGTTGAGGTTTCTTCGCGTATGTTTGGTGTCCTTGTCAGACCACGAGGAAGGTTTAGGTGAGACCTATTCATGACAGTGGATGCCATTTTATGCATGTTGAGGTTTCTCCGCGTGCATTTGGTGTCCTTGTCGGACCGCGAGGAAGGTCTGGGTGAGACCTAGTGGTGACAGTGGATGTCATTCCATGTGTTGAGGATTCTCTATTGGAAATCAACTTGGGGCATCACATTTGCAGTGGAAGTAAAACAAAACAAAAATTGGTTTCCATCCATGTACTTGATAGGGCTATGATGTACGGTGCACGTAAACATACATACGAATAAGGTGTGAGACCATCTCACCTAGGGGAGATCGTATATCCCTTGAAGTGCAAAACTAGTCCTTGCTTTGAAGGAGCTCTCGCGAGACTCCCTCTAGCGGTATCCTCATAGTGGATGGTTGGCAATGATGATGATGACTCATTCACCGGTGGTGCCTCTGCATGTCGTGCAACGCCACATAGGGGCCAACAGCAACAAGTAGCAGCAATAACAAGAGGGGGCGGCCCTCCTAGTTCTCCTCTTGCCTAGGAGACCACTAGATGGAGAGATGAGAAGGAGGATGAAGAAGATGGCTTCTCCTCTTAAGATCTAGCCTATGAACTTTAAGGAGAACCCCTTCTATTTATAGAGAGCCTAAAGGACACCTCATCAGGGACACCTCATCATGTCATGATTACAGGAACACCTCATCAAGGACACCTCATCATGTCATAATTACAAGGACACTCATCAGAGACACCTCGTCATGTCATGATTACAGGGACACCTCATCATGTCATGATTACAATAACACCTCTCAGGGACATTTCATCATGCAATCATGACTAGGACACCTCGCTGGACACCTCGTCATGCCATCATGACTAAGGACACCTCGCAGGACACCTCATCAAGTCATCATGGCTAATGATGATGAGGTGTCCTCCTTCTAGAAGGGGTGACACTTGTCATCATACAAGATGATGTGGTCTCCTCCTTCTAGAAGGGGCGAGGTGGCATGATCCTAGTATGCTCCTCTTAATGGATCCTTTCACTATAGACCCAATAACCCATGGGTCTCTATCAATTAGGTCTAGGCTTATTGGGTATCACCCAATAGATCTATAATGGGTTAAAGAAGGCTTATTGGATAACTTTTATCCAATTCTCTATTCATCTGTTATCCACCTTACATGTGTGACCCTCTAGGCCCAATACCGAGCTGCCTGTGAATTGCACCCGTCAGAACATTTTCTAACTTAGTGAATTAATATCTCTATAATAATTCACTAAACTCATCAATTATGAGTTTTGATATATATAAATTTTGGTGCAGGAAACAACCAGGGGAGTTAGAACACTATCTCCTGCTGGGAGATAGTGCACTTAGCTGGCCTGTTCTCCTTGTGCCCTTTACATTAAAAAAAAACAAACATACTAGGCCACTATGCCATATCCCCAGACGGTACGAGTAATCAAATCCATTTTGACCTGTCTGCCAACAGTTACCGTGTACCTATAGTCCCTCATCCATTAATATCCTAGAGACCGTATATTAGGCATGGTGTTGTCAGGCCTATACAGAATCTATTAAAGTCAAACTCTTATCAGATTCTCTGAGAGAACTTGTTCTCTCTAAATCCGATCAACCCTAGCCAAAGATTGCCTGAGTGAGACAATATGGGATATTCCTTTCACGATATCGAGAGTGGATGATCCTCTATTGACACACAATTGCCTTCGTATGGTTGGCTACCATTCCAATAACTACCTATACTAGACTTGGAACATCCAGACCTATAATATATTTCAAAGAATGGAGTACTCAAACAAGACATCTTTGTTGTCTCAAGTCTAAAGACCAGTTACACAACTGAGACTACGGAATCGCTATCTGACAATCAGGTATCATTAACCATACAACAGTTCGAGAGTGAATCATTTAGTGAACTCATTCTCCAATGAACACCTACACCATATTCCTAGTGTCTCCACACAAGCAGCTATAAGACAACTGCCTCCATCACATGGACAGGTATATAACACACCAGTCTATCCAGTCATCTCAATGTCCTTCTTGAGTAACCTATGACTATGAATATTTAGGATCTGTGTTTAAAGAGTATCAGCCTGATTATTATGAACTCATCATGATCCAATTCCCATTGCACAGACCCATGGGCATCACAATATACATACGCATGGAATACAGTGAGAAAATACCATTATAATATTACCAAAAGAGATTGTACATAATACAAGTGCCATCACTCACTTGAATTGGCTTGTAGGTCACCTATAACTAGCAATCTCCCACTTGACTTAAAGCCAATCACCTACATGTCTGATCCCTATCAGACCTCAGTGTCACTCAAAAACAAATTGAGTAGTGGCTTTGTCAGTGGATCCGCAATGTTATCCTCGGATGAAATTCTTTTTATAGCTACATCACCACGAGTCACTATCTCTCTTATCAAGTGGAACCCTCTAGAACATGCTTCAATTTTTAGTGAGACCTAGGTTCCCTTGCTTGAACAATCGTCCGTATTGTTGCAAAATAATAAAATTTGCTCTCCATGGCCAGACACCACTCCTAAATCTGCAATGAACTTTTTCATCCAGACAACTTCCTTTGTTGCTTCTAAAGCAGCAATGTACTCTGCCTCGGTAGTCGAGTTAGTAGTAGTCTCTTGCTTGAAACTCTTCTAGCTTACTGCTGCTCCATTCAATGTAAAAACATACCTGAGTTAGACTTGATATCATTGATATTAGACTGGAAACTTGAGTCAGAGTAGCCTTCAACCTTGAGGCTACCTCCTCCATATACTAGTAAATGATCCTTAGTCTTCTTAAGTACTTAAGGATACACTTTACTGCCTTCCAGTGTTCCATACCTGGATCTGCCTTATACCTGCTCGTAACACTTAGAGCATGCGCTATATCAGGTCTAGTACATAACATTGCATACATGACAGATCTTATAGCAGACGCATAGGGTATTCTATCCATGTATGCCCTTCTTCTAGAGTCTTTGGTGACATACTCTTAGAAAGATAAATTCCATGTCTCAATGGTATGAGACCTCTTTTGGAATTTTCCATGCAAATCTTTTGACTATGGTGTCTATGTACATGGACTGGGACAAGCCAAGCATCCTCTTAGATCTATCTCTATAGATCTGAATCCCCAAAATGTAAGATGCTTCCCTAAGTCCTTCAGGGAGAAGTTCTTTGATAACCAAGTCTTAACTGTGGATAGCATTCCAACATCATTCCCAATGATGAGGATGTCACCCACATACAACACCAAGAAAATGATAACACTCCCACTTACCTTCCTGTATACACAATGCTCATCTTCGTTCTTAACGAAGTCATAAGATCTCATGACCTCATCAAACCTTATGTTCCAACTTCGGGAAGCTTGCTTTAGTCCATAAATGGATTTAAGCAACCCGTACACCTTATCTGGACTTTTCTCGGAAACGAATCCCTCAGGATGTATCATATACAACTCTTCCTCGAGGTTGCCATTAAGGAATGCGATTTTTACATCCATCTGCCAGATCTCATAGTCATGGTATGCTGCAATGGCCAATAAAATTCCGAAAGATTTTAGCAAGGCGACGGGGGAGAAGGTTTTTTCATAGCAACACCTTGTCTTTGACGATATCCTCTGGCCACAAGCCTTTCCTTAAAGGTCTCTACCTTTCCTTCTACTCCAATCTTCTTCTTGAAGATCCATTTTCACCCAATGGGTACAATACCCTCAGGTGTGTTGGGTTGAATGTCTAATTCATATCATTTCCCTCCTATTTTGATGATGACAGAAGTGTTCTTAAAGCAATTTAATTGGAACATGTCAAAAGCATCATACCTGAAAGTCATGCTCAAAAAGCATTTTTCAAACCACATTTATCATTATGGTAATGATAAATCATTTAACTAATGATATATGTGTTATTTTTCAGGTACAAACTTTTTATGCAAAAAAGATGTGTCGACACACCATCAATGGTGTCGACACATCAACACAGACTCAAAGAGAAATTGTGTAAAAATGTCAAGAGTGTGTCGACACATGTCAAGAGTGTGTCGACACGAGTGGCAGTTTTCCGAGATCAGGGTACCCAGGTCGACACACTCCCAGAGGAAGAGTCGACACTAGACCCAGTTCCCAGAACAACCAGTTTGAGGAATTGGACAGCAGGTCGACACACTTAAGAGTAGGTCGACACGGGACCTCCTCCCAGAACAGGTTTTTCATCTTTGGGACAGTGTGTCGACACAACCACCAGGGCAGGTCGACACACTACGGAAAACTTTTTTATCTTAAAAGTTGATGGCTGCCACGTGTCCTTCTAGGGCGATCAGAATCTTCCTAGGAAGCGTTTGCCCTTGTACCCCAAAAGGGTATCTTTTGGAATCCTAAGGGTATAAAAGGTCTTTTCGGCCTGTTTTCAAGTGTGAGAGGAAACCAACTCTCTAGAGCCTCCAAAGAGCTCCTGGCGGCCAGAAGAGCTCGTGTCTCCTCCTCTGCTTCCAATTGCTTCCAGAAGACTTATTCCACCCATTCAAGTGTGGGAATTGGAATTTGATTCTGTAGATTCCTTCGAAGCATTCCAAGGAAGCAGATCCTGTAGAAGACTCCTTTGGTGAAGAACTCGAGGAAGATCCAACTTCTCAGATTGCAGGCATCGACTTGGACTTCAAGCTTCACATTCTTCATCCTAATTCAAGTCTCTACAAGGGAGTACACTGAAGAACGAAGACTTTTCAATCAATTTTACATTTCTTCTGTTCTTCTGAGATATCTCTTGAGATTATGCAAGTACTTCTGCATAATTTCTTTAGAGTTCTCAACTTCGACTAGATCTGTTGCTAGAGGATCCATGTCTTAAGTTGGTGTCTAGCAAGTCTATGTGTGAGCCTTGTGCTCAGGTTGTTGTGAGCTGTTGTGCTCAGTGTTGAGTGTCAAACTCAAGTGTGGGTTGAGCAGTCTTGCTCAGTGTTCTAGAGTAGTCTTGCTCTAGAAGTGGTGTGAGTTGTAAGCTCTTCAGTGTTGGAGTTGTCAGGCCCGTGGTGTGTTCCCAGTTGTGTTAGTGAATCCTCACGGGTTGTGAGGGGTGGATGTAGAAATCACATGGGTGATTTCCGAACCACCTAAAAATCCTTGTGCATGTGTTTTCTGTGGTTTGACTGATTCATCCGCTAGATGCTTGCATAGGATTCGGTTTTAATTCACTTAATCAACTTGATTACATCTAAGTTTTTCAACTCACTCCAATCTAATCTGGTCAGTAGCTTTTCACTGATAACATTGCCTCTGATTCTAAATAGTTTTAAAAATTATTAAGCTTCCGCAAAAAGTGGCTAGGATCTATTCATCCCCCCCCCTTCTAGATCTTTTCACACATTTATTTCGATCCTTCAATTGGTATCAGAGCGGGTTTACACGATCTGATTTGAACTGAGCAGCTTTTGTTTTGAGTATTGAGTGTTGTTTGTTGTTTGTCTGGTTGTTTGTTGCTTGCTTGCTCAACTACTTCTCTTTGCATTTACTTAAGTGTCATGGACTCAAAGGGTTTCATAGCTGAGGGCCATTCCATAAATGGGCCACCATTCTTTAATGGTTGGACTATCTTATTGGAAGAACAGAATGCAAGTTTCTTAAGGGCCCAGAACTATGAGATTGGAAAGTAGTTGAGGCGGTCCCTATGAAAATCAGGGTGAGGAAGAAACCGGACGAGGGAACAAATTAGGAGAGCCACATTGAATTACAGTGCCATGAACATGATTCAATGTGTGTCCATCCCAAGGAGTATTCGAGAATCTCTATGTGTAAATCTGCCAAAGAGATGTGGGATAAACTCGAACTACTCTATGAGGGAACATCTCAGGTCAATGAGACCAAGGCAAATATATTAGTTTCAGAATATGAACTTTCATGATGAAATCTAATGAATCTATTTGAAATGTTTGCCAGATTATGGTGATTATCAATGGGACTCAAGGCTTTGGGTAAGGAGTATACTGATGCAGACTTGTAAGAAAAATTTTGCGTTCACTTTCTTCAATTTGGCATACCAAGGCCATTGTTATTGAAGATTCAAAAGATTTATCCAAAAGTCTTTGGATGAATTGATTGGATCTTTAATGACGTATGAAATAAACTTAAGAAGAAATGAAGAATCTTATCATTAAGACCAAGCCTATGGCACTCAAAGGCTCTTCAAGCAACAAAGATAAAAATCAGATAAAACAAGTTCTGAAGAATCTGAGTCAAATGAGGATGAGATTGCCCTCATGACCAGACAATTCAGGAAATTCTTGAAATATAGGAAAGGGAAAATGACTGGAAAAAGAAATTTCCCCCAGGTAAGAAGAATATTTCCTCTTCCAATTTCAATAAGAATCATAAACCTGATGAGATGTTATCTGTTATAGGTGCAACAAGCAAGGACACATGAAGGGAGATGTCCTGAGAACAAAAAGGAAAAGCACAAAAGATTCCAGAAATACAAGAAGCCAAGGCCATGGTAGCCACTTGGTCTGATGAAGACACAAGTGAGGAAGAAGAAGAGAAGAAGTCCTCAAGCTCAGAGAGTGAGGAAGTTTGCTTCATGGCAAACACACAGATGGAAAGGTAAATACTTCCTTTGAAGATTATAGTGTTGAAGATTGGCAGGATGTGTATGCTGAATTGGTAGAAAGATACTCTGAAATGAGAAAAGAAAACAACACATCAAAAAGAAAATTGAAAATCTTTACCATAACCAATCTTCAAACAATAGAACCTGTGAACTGGAATCTGAAGTAACAGAATGCTTGAAGAAAAAGAAAATTTACTGAACCAATTGATGATTTAAAGCTTGCCTCTCAAGAAGGCCTCCCAAGACTTCAGAAATTTAAATGAAAAGCTGGAAATTGAAAAACAAGAAAAAAACAAGAAAATTGAAGAAATTGAATTCTTAAAAACCAGCTAAAGGAAAAGGAGGAGGTTATCCAAACCTTCACAAAAGGCCAAGATAACCTAGAGGCATTGCTAGGATCCAACAAGACAACCACATCTCATGGATTGGGATTCAATAAAAGAAATCAACAAAAGATAAATCTGGTGAGGAAAAAGGGAAAAGCACCATTAATCAACTTTCTTAAAGGTCCCAATCTGGAAAACACTGAAATCCAACAAACAGCAAACAAAACCCCAAACAAAAACCCAACAACTCAAAACAATCAAAAAAAATTCAAAACAAAAGAAGACTGTCAGGTCGACACAGTCCCTGACAGGTCGACCTATTCAACACCAAAAACCATAATCAACTCAACTAAAATTCAAATAAAAATCTGAGAAATAAGAAAAAGGGAAAAGAAATGATCCATGAAAAAACCTTGGACCTCCAAGACAGCTCCTCAAGAAAATTTGATAATCCTTGGAACTAATGGTATGAAAATCCTTGTTGGTATTCCTCAATACCCTTGTCCAAATTCTGGATGTACCAACACAATCCATGGATTCCACCTCCTTCCATGAACTCAAATTTTCAAAGAAAATCCCCTCCTACCAAAAACAAAGATCTTGGTTTTTTCATTCCTAAAAGAAAGAACAAACAGAAAAATGCTGAAAACACCAAAGTAACAAAAAAAATCTAAAACAAATCAATTTGGGTGAGAAAGTATTTGCTGTCTATGTTAAATCATTTGATGGTTCCCAACTCTGTTTGGGTACCAAAATCTTCTCTCCACTGATCTTGTTGCAGGGAGTCGTGCACCCAACACAAATGTATGGTTTCTTGACAGTGGTGTTCACGACATATGACTGGAGATAGAGCCAAATTCTCATTCCTGCTTGAAAAGGAGGAGGGTCAGTCACCTTTGGAGGTAAAAATAAAGGAAAGATCATTGGATCTGGTAAGGTTGGTCAAACTTCTTCAAACTCTGTAGATAATGTCTTGTTGTTGATGGACTTGATTATAATTTGCTCAGTATCAGCCAACTATGTGACAAAGGTCACAAAGTTGTTTGAATATAATTTGCAAGATAATAGATTCATCAACTGATAAAATCAATTCTTTGGAAAAAGAGAAAACAATGTCTACATGATCAACTTATAATAAAACTTTTCTGAAAATCTTTGTTTGTTGCAAATAAAGATGAAATGCATGGACTTGGCACAAAAGACTTGGCCATGCAAGTTTCAGAACAATGAAATAAGTTGTTAAGATTGAATTTGGTTAAAGGTCTTCCTGAATCCTTTTAGTGTTGAAGGTCAAATTTGTGGGATCTGTGCTAAAGGAAAACAAACTAGAAAATCCTTAAAGTCTTCAATGATGTACTCACATCTAAGCCACTAGAACTTCTTCACAGGACCTCTTGGGCCAACAAGAGTTCTAAGCTTAAGTGGCAAAAGATACGGATTTGTAATCATTGATGACTTTACTAGATTACCTGGGTATTTCTATCTCACAAAAGTGATGCATGCCTTGAATTCAGGAACTTTTGTACCACTGTCTTAACCACTTATCCATAAAAATCAAAAACATCTTAACTGATCATGGGGGTGAATTGAAAACACATCCTTTCTGATTTTTGTGCTGAATTTCAGATATTCCAAAAGTTTCTTCACCAGAACTCCATAACAAAATGGAGTGTTGGAAAGAAAGAACAGAACTCTTGTGGAAATGGCTAGAACCATGCTTCTTGAGAGTAACTTGCCCAATCTTCTGGGCTGAAGCTGTGAACACAGCAAAACCACATACTCAATAGAGCATTGGTCAGACCAAAAATCAAGAAACCCCTATGAATTATTGAAAAACAAAAAGCCAACTGTTTCCTATTTTAAAGTCTTTGGGTGCAAATGCTATGTACACAATAATAACAAAGAAAACCTTGACAAGTTTGATGCTAAGAGTCAGGAAGCTATCTTCCTTGGCTATTCTGAAGTGTCAAGGGCCTTCAAAGTGTACATATTGAAAACCAATCTGTTGAAGATCCCACATGTTATTTTTAATGAAAATTTCTTTTCCACTAATGATTCTAAATCTTGCAGGGAAAAACAAGACAATGAAGAAGATGACCTCATGTGGATTCTTCACCAACCATTGAGGAGAGTAATAACATTGAAGAAAACTGAACAACAACTCACAATCTCCAAATGGTTCAGGTAATACTGATTCAGAAGTGGGTACCTCTCAACAGGTAATTCTGAACCTCGATTCTAAGAGATCACCCATTAGACAGTGTAGTTGGCAATTAAATGATAGAGTTAGGATCAGATCATCCTTTTTGCAAAACATTGAAGAAGACTCACTAGCTCTAATTTCCCAAATTGAACCCAAGTCAATTGATGAAGCCTTATCCAGTTCTGATTGGATTAATGCTATGCATGATGAACTTCATCATTTGGAAGAAATCAAGTGTGGGAATTAGGCCTAGACCTAGTGACCAAACAGTGATTGGCACTAGATGGGTTTCAGAAA
>JACBKR010006728.1:0-10603 GCA_014218235.1 Colocasia esculenta
TCATTTAAAGATTTGTCTTATCAAAATACTTAATTTTCTGAAGACTTGGAGGAAGTTGCTTCAACATTGAATACTCAATTGGCTTGTTTTTCACATGAGCCACACTATGGGGGAGCAAGTCTAGGTTTGATGTCCTTCATGAGAGGAGAATCACTCATTCCATGTGTATTTTCAATTCCTCACTTGTCATGATCATCTCACTCTTCATTCTAACCTTAAACCAGTTTTGCACAGACATCTATCGACACTCCCACTCCACTGTCGACAGATCAGGCCTCACAGAACTCTATTCTTCTGTCTGTGCAATTTGTCGACAGAACGACAACTTATCTGTCGACAGATCTCACAGGCTCTACTCTGCCCGAACTGTCCATTTCTTCTGTCTGTGTGATCTGTCGACAGGCACTTCTCTACTGTCGACAACACCAACTCTTCAAGCAATTCTGCCTATTTCACATCCTACTTGTTGAGCAGGTTCATGTACTTTCACTACGGTGTTTATTGGGTAGATATACATGTTTAACTTCATCATATACACATGATATTGATGCTATCCCCTAAACCACCATGATTTGGACATACTACTCATGTTTGGGTTTAAGTTACATCATTTTGAAACATAGAACTATCTTAGAGGATTAACACCTAAACTCCATTGAATAATTTCCTTGTAGGCTCACACCATCTCAATACAATTGAAAAATCCTATGGTCATTGAACTTTATGTTTTGAACTGAAGGATCATCATATACATCTCCTTGATCTTAAGTCAGCTAAATGGAGAAAAGCTACCTTTCAAAAAATTTTACACATCATTAAAAACAAAATTGGGATAAAGTAGAGCTATGATGGGTCTTGCTGAGTAACCGGGAGACGGGCATCACAATGTCTGCCCTCGCGTCAAAAAGCAAACTCATTATCTCTATACAACGGTATAATGGAAACTTCGACTAAGTAACGGGGGTACGGGCACTTGTCATGTCTATCCTCATGTCAAAAGGTGTGAAGTTATCTTGAATATCACTTTTCCCATTGCATTCTTGTCTTGAAAGCAAAAAAAAAAAAAATGAAATAGTGAAGCCTCCAAAGTGTCTCAAATCTAAAGGTCATGTAGTGTCGGTGGCTATCCAGAAGTTTAGACATTTATTTCAATCATCATTTGATCCTCATAAACTTGGGATAGTGTTGGTCTACAATGTCCTTAATCAACCAAGGTAATGGTGTCTTTTCTCAACGAATGGAAAATGTTCTCTTAATGCTTTAACTTTAAGTTCCTTGGGTATTATGTTTAAACCATTTAGGTAAGTGGGAGAGCCTTAATGTCCATGACAATGATAGGTTACAATATGTGTTTACCCATCTTACACCTTACAAATATGCCTCATGTAACCAATGCTCCCATTTCTTTCTTCAAAATCCACATCAAAAATCACTGGCAGAAACTCTGCCGAATCTATCGACAGATCCCCTGTCATCTGTCGACAGCCGCGGCAGACCCGGTTTGGGAAGTCCAACGGGCACGCCGTTTGGGGATTTTTTGTGGGACTTGCCTTTTAAAATCCCCTCCTCTTTCTATAAAAAGGCATCCATAGGACCTCTTCCCCTCCTACCACCAAAACCCCTCTCCCCCTCCCCTCCAAATCTCCATACCCTGTTCTGGACGGGAAAACCCTACCTTCCTCCAGTCTTCCTTCCTCTCATCCGAGCCCTCACCCACGTCTCTCTCTCATGCTCATCCTTCTTCTTCTAGCCTTCCTCATGTCTTCCAGGTCGTCCAAGAAACTGGCTTCTCGCGCGCCGTCCCTCCTCTTCTCGGGCGACGGGGCTGAGGCTGAGCGCAGGACAAAGCATCGGGACGATCGTCTTCCCGAGCTTGTGGTGCCTCCCCGTCTTTACCTCACCCACTCAAGGGGACGCATACCAAGTTTGTCCAACAACGGTATGTAGAGTTTGAGTCCTTGGCCGTCATGTTTCCTAATCTCCAACCCCTATTCGACAATCAGGGCTGGACTCTGTTTCTCTACCGTCACATGCGGTATTCTCCTTCAGCCGTTCGTGACTTCTACAACCACCTTGGCTTCACTCCAGATAATCGTTTCTTTACCACCGTCAAGGGAACCACTTTTCAACTCACTGAAAATCTTCTTTGCACAGCCCTTCAAATCCCCATTCTGGAGTTGATATCCTAAGACACAACCGGATGCCTCTGTCTACTACCCTCTCCTCACACTTGAGGATTATGATGGCACCAAGAAAATCTCTAAACTCAATGCAAACTCATTTCCTCCATTGATCAGGATGATCCACCACATATTCACTACCATGATTGCGCCTAAACATGGCAGTCGGGAGTTGGTCACCGATGTTCACAAATCTCTCTTCACCTTCTTCCTCAGTTGTGAACCCATTAATCTCCCGCTTCTAATGCTTAGTCTTATCAAAAAAACATTCTACCAACCCCGGTTGTCGATGCCCTTTGCCTGTCCACTTACCTCCCTCATGAGGTTCATTGGCATTGACATTCCAGACAGCGAGTGCATAGAGCTAAATTCTCGCAACAGCTTTGATCTCACTGCAGCACATTGCATGGGATACAAGCTTGTTGATGGAGTTGTTACCCGGGAGCTTAAGGGTAAAGCACCTGCTGATGCCGTAGGGGAGAATGTTGAAGACGAAGATGAGAATCTTGCTGATGATGCTGAAGATGACGAGGATGAAGCCTCCCAGTCTGACTCACATGATGCCGGGCGTTGAGATTGCTAGTGATGCTCCAGCTCAACCATCCATTAGAGATTTGCTTGCACAGTTACAGCTACAGATGTCCACTGGATTTGAGAAGCTGAATACAAGATTAGACACGTGGATTCGAGTCTGGAATCACTTGCGGACACTCAAGTCCAGCTCCAGCTCCATCTTACAAGGCTTCAGACAGAGATGCATAACACTCGTCAGGCTCCAGCTCCGCCTGCTGATGATGCTACCTAGATAGGCTTTATGTCTAGGAATGGGTCTTCACGTAGTGTCTATGTCCTGTCTTGTCTGAGTCTTATGGTCTTTTTATTTCACTTTGTGGTCATGTATCTTCTTTCCCTTTCATGTTTACTCTCAGTCAAAAACAACTTTTTGTACTGTGTATGCCTCCTTCAAATCAATGAATTCACAGTGCCATGTTCCATGTTTGTCTATATGTTGTCTGATGAATGCTTTTAGATGTTGTCAAAAGGGGGAGAAACCTCAATGTGCATTAATTGATAAATTTTGTCATCATCAAAAAGGGGGAGAATGTTGGGTTTTCATTCTAACATTTATAACAACATGTTTTTGATGATGAATAACTTCAATTGAGGTTTGATACATGTAACACATGAAAAAGAAACTAATGCAATACTTGATTGTTTGTGTATTCAAAATACTTAATTTTACATGTTTCATCATGTAGGTACAAATGCACAAAGTCAATCTCTCTACAAGCAAGTGAAAAAGATCACAAAAAGTAAAAACAAGTTACCTGTCGACAGACACAAAAGACCTATCGACAGATCTCACAGGTGTGGTCTGGCAGAAGACCCATAGTTCAGAAAGTCTTCATCTGTCGACAGATGACATATCGGCTGTGACGGAACGCCTCGCCAAGCCCGTTAAACTGATAACGTACTTGATCCGAGTCCGCCTCCCGCGAACGGGCTGAAGCCTCTCTAGGGAAACCAACCACAGTCCGTGTAAACACAGAGGAACACACCACATTTTATATATATTTCACAAGTTACATAGCCATATTTCCACAAAACTGAAAAGAAGTACATGAGCCTGGGGCATACCCCGAGGTACAACTGAAGAAAATAAACAACTAACTACACTACACTGCTGGAGCTGCTATTACACAGCTGGAGGTACCGACCCTGCACCGCTACGGCGCGGCTCTGAACTGGACGTCGGTCGTGAAACATCCTCCTCGCTCTCACCTTGGGGGGGGGGGGGGGTAGGGGTGAGCCTCACTAGTCACTGGCTCAGTAGGGAACTCCCCCAACACCGAGCAAACCAAAACCACAGGTACGAAAGCAGTAAACAGTTTATAGAACAGCTAAGCGGATATAAAAGCTGTAAAAGTACTCACCGTCTGCCGACTAAAAAACAACTGTAATAATTAAATGACAACCAGTACAGGTGTACAAGCTAAAGTAGAGACAGCCAACACGAGCCACGTGAACTGGTTCGCGACACCAGAAACTGACTCGGACAAGCTAACAGAGGTCTACCTCTCAGTCTCGCAGCCACGGACGAAAGGTCCAGCTGCCGCTCCACGTGAAAAGGTCAAGCAACTGTGGAGACCAACTAAACACCACCACCTGCGGACCACACGGTCACAGGCCCATGCCTGACACCTCTAGAGATCCTGGCCCGGAACTCTCTAGAGTGAGGCACTGGAAAAGGACTAGCTGGGGTCCAGTACGTCTACTGGTGTCCGTACCCCCAACTACGAGCGCGCTACAAGTGACTAAAAGACAACACAAGTGTCACTGTCCCACTGTCGTTTTTCCCTCAGCCAGACGTACAACTCAAGCACAAGAGTGAGGGTGTCCAGGTCAGACGACACAGACCTCGACGGTACAACACAAGTACCGGGACAAAGCCCCAAGCTAACAGCCTGGCTCACAAAGAACCTGGGGCACCCAACTGGAGAGGTAACCACGGTAGGCGTCGTACTACTCGCCACGTACACAAAACCATGTGCACGTCACACACAAACCACGTGAAACTCACGTAAACCTCAAGTAACACGTGAACCCAACTGGTCTCGCGTAAACACACGCAACCTCGAAGGTGAGTAACTAACTGCATACCCCGTATGCTAAACACAGAAATCATGTGCACTCAGTGCACCTCAGGTGCCATCGCACCATTCATTATCGATAAATACCATAAACGGTCATTTCTGCTTATACACAAGTTAGCGGCCACATCGACTGCCACTTACAGGAGATAGACGGCAATGGATCTGGTCGTCTATATCCCGGCTGATGAGCTTGGCGACAAACGATGTTGACGCCAAGTTCTTCGGCCTTTATCCCTGCAGAAACCCTAACCGATCCTACAGATTTTACAACCGTTAAACAACGGAAAGACATGCAAAATAGTCCCTCTAACATCCATACACTATAATTAAACCATAACAACATGTTTTACTACTTGAATTCATCAAACCACCCTTTATCCCCTCATGGTGCAACTTAATCTGAAAATGCATTAAACATGCTAATTCAGGTGATTAAGTCATATTTTAATGATCCTACGGATCTAACAGGGTTCGTTCCCTACCTCAGAACACGCTTAAACCTCCCGAATTCTCCCCCGGTTCACACCGAACACTCCGCGAGCTCTCACGGGAATTGCACCACGCCACGGCGTTTCCTCGCGTGATTCGGCAACGCCACACGTCCCACGATCCTCCAACCCCCTTCTGTACCTGTTGGAAGCTTTAGGGACACGGGGGCATGAGGCTGGGGCAAGAGAGAAAGAGAACAGGTGGAAAACCTGCTCTTGGGTGACCCTATAACCTGCAGAATTCTCAGGTTGGTGTCAACCCCTCTGCCGCCTAGAGCAACCACCACCATCAACACGTCCACATCTTGTGCCGCCAAGTTCATGCAATCAACGGCAACCTATCTGGACGCCAACAAGTCAATGACCACCCCTGGCCGCCACCTACAACCACAGCAGCAGGTCCTATTTCATTTCAGGACCAACCTGCACCTTACCTAAGCAAACCACGCATCCAAACCAACCTTCCACACAACCAACTCACACTGGCCTCACAACGGCCGCCACAACCACAACACACACGATCCGCTTGGATCCGAAAAGCACGCGACGTTACATCGGCTGTCGACAGATCTCACAGTCTAGAACATCCAGACTTCTGTCGTTTTACAACAAAAGAGCACATCCGTCGACGATGGTCTTCGACTGTCGACAGATCTCACAGAGCTGAAGATCCACCTCTGTCTTACTGTCGCCTGTCGACAGATGGCCAAGACCTGTCGACAGACGGAGTACAATTCAAACTACGAAAGTTTCTAAGTTATCCTAGGAGGTGTTTCCAACTCTCACGTTTCTCCATGTGAGAACTCCTATATTTAAACACCTCTTTGAAGGAAATTTCGAAGAGAAGCAGCCTCCAAGCAAAAACCCTAAAAAGCTCTCACAGAAGTTTCGTTCTACTGCTCTGCTTCAACCTACCGCTCAGAACCAAGAAGAGAAGTCTCTCAGCGGAAGGTGAAGTCTCTGAACGTCGTGGATTCAAGTGTCTCCATCAAGTTGTGACCTACAAGACGAAGCTTGAAGCCCAGTCAGACGTTCACAAGAAGAGTTTACAACTGGATTTTTCTTCAACTCTTAAATCTTCTTTGTTTCTATTTCTCCATATCTGTGTGTGTGTGGTGTGTTTCAAGCAGTCCTTGTGCTTGATACATGTTGTGGGTGTTGATCTGATCGTGGTTGCACATCAGATAACGTGTGTGAGTTGTAGTTTGTGAACTAGCTCATAAGCAGGTTGTTCTGCGTGTGTGGTGGCCCGTGGATGTAGGATACACGAGTTGTGTATTCGAACCACGTAAATCTGCGTGTCTAGTGGTTTGAACGATTTTACGCTAGATGTTTGGTAGGCACGGCATCACTACGCACGTTTGATAATTTGTTTTCTATTTGTCTTCAAGTCACACGCATCCACACATAGTTTAAAGTCAGACATTATTTTGATAATCCGTGTTTCTAAGAAAGAGGTGATAAACATTTTTAATCGGCAGTAATCTATTCAACCCCCCTTCTAGATTACGATATAGGGAATTCCGCAACCCTTCAGATCCTTAGGCAAGGCTTTTACTGGCCCACTCTAGAGGAGGATTGTTCTATCTTTGTCCGTCAGTGTGTCAAGTGCCATTGCACGCCGACAAGATTCATTCTCCATCCTCTACACTCCACCCAATATCCTCCCCATGGCCTTCGCTATGTGGGCTTTCGATATCATTGGTCCCCTTGGTGATCCCAACTCCCAGAACAAAACAAAGTCATACATCCTTACTGCAACGGAGTATTTCACCAAGTGGTGGAAGCTGAAGCATATGCAAAGGTCAAGGCAACAACCGTTTGCAAGTTCATTATGAAGAACATCATCACCAAGTTCGGCATTCCAAGTACCATCATCACCGACAATGGACCGCAATTCATCTCTCAGGAACTTCGTGACCTCTACAACAGGTATAAAATTGCATTGCATCATTCATCTCCATACTATCCGCAAGGTAATGGCCAAGCAGAGGCCATAAACAAAACCCTAATCAAATCATCAAGAAAACTTGTGAGGCTAATAAGTTCTCAGATTGGCCGGAAAAAGCTTGTAGAAGCTCTATGGGCCTACCGCACTTCAATCCGTACTCCCATGGGGCAGACACCGTTCGCCCTCACTTAAGGAATGGAGGCTGTAGTACCATATGAAATTCTCATTCCCTCACTAAGGTCCAGCTTGACAAGGACTTGTCAATCGATGAGCGGCATGAATCGCTCCTAGCACAACTGGAACTCCTTGATGAGAAGCGTCTGGTCGCTGCAGAACACACAAGATCATATCAAAATAGGCTCACTTGTTTTTATCAAAAGAAGGTAATTGAGAGAAAATTCAAAGTCGGTCAGATGGTAATCAAAAGTAGGGGTGTACACGGTTCGGTTCGGTTCGGTTTCTTCTTCCATTTTTGGAGGAAACCGAACCGAATTCAGTTATTGAACCGAACCGAATTCAGTTATTGAACCGAACCGAACCGAACCGAATTCGGTTCGGTTCAAACCGAAATCCCAACTGTTCTAATATTTTAAGGGTTTTTCTGATATTTTTTAAGTTTTTTTGACATTTTTTTTGGCTTGTTTTAGACAAATTGGCAAAAATGCTGGGTTTTGGGTGGTCGCGAACTTCGAACTCGCAACCACCCGGCGCAGTGGAGGGCACCGACGCGCGCCCTCCACTGCGCCACCCCTTTTTTTGTTTAATTTTATTATTTATTAACTATATATCTATATTCGGTTTATTTCGATTTCCCAGCTCCAAACCGAACCGAACCGTGAGGCTCATGAAACCGAACCGAACCGTCGGTTCGGTTCGGTTTTTCGGTTTGGACCAAATAATGAACACCCCTAATCAAAAGAATCTTTACAAAGTTTGGTGGCCCCCAATCTAAACTCCAACCAACTGGGAAGGGCCGTACGTATTAAAGAAGCATATCCAAGCAACGCGTACAAGCTAGTGAATGCGGAGGGTGAGGACCTCTACACCTAGATAGGTGTTTGGACTTACATGGTACACGGATCCTAAAATCGAAAAGCTGCCATTTCTAACTCATTTCTTATTCTTGG
This sequence comes from Colocasia esculenta, assembly GCA_014218235.1. NCBI lineage: Eukaryota > Viridiplantae > Streptophyta > Magnoliopsida > Alismatales > Araceae > Colocasia > Colocasia esculenta. The sequence continues at coordinate 8,401 of JACBKR010006728.1, forward strand.
TGGGTTAACCTAAGGTGTTGACACCCACACACTTACACGTCCACCCTTGGAAGCTAGAAGCATGAACCCTAAGGAAGATCAATGCCTAACCAAGAGCCTAAGGCATTACCCGTTTCTTTCCACTCGGTCCGCCAATAGAAAGGGGAACCTGAGGGATCGACCTTTGAATCTGTCCAAAGCTTAAAAGGTGTAGGTCAAGGCCCAATAAGGGTAAAAGAAAGAAATCAGTGCAAATCAAAGCAAAAAGATCCAAAACTAGGCAAACCAAATATGAAGCGCGTCAAGAGCGGCAAAGTCCCCGCAGAGATTCAAATGGACCTGGTCGTAAGCGTGCCAAAACCTCATAAGCCAAAAGACTGAACCCCATTGAGTGTAGGGTAGAAGAATGAGTGTCTCCCCGGTCACCCAAACTGTTGGCAGACTTCTTAAATATCTTCTTCTCTTCTCCCCCACGGGTATGTCCTAGGGTCAAGGCAAGGCAACGATTAACTAAAGAGGACGTCGCCGAAAGCCACCTTGGGTGAAGGCACCACTTAAGCACGTCCAACCTCTGTTTGACACACCCATGAATTATTGATGAACTCTTAATGATGGCCGAGTAATTGAAGGGTCCAAGTACCAAGTTTTTCCAATTAGAGCGGATTCTCTTCGTTCTGCATGTCTTTTTAGAAGGGACTATGCTGGGTTGTGGCCCATATTTCAAAATCCAAAAAAAATTACATACTTCAAAATCTAAAAAAAAGAATATTTCAAAATCCAAAAAAATTGCATATTTCAAAATCCAAAAAAATAAATATTTCAAAATCCAAAAAAAAATTACACATCAAAATCCAAAAAAAATTGAATATTTTCAAAACCACAAAAAATTGATTATTTCCAAAACAAAAAAAATGAAAATCATACTCCATTTGCTTGAATGCATTAAATGCATGTTCATTTTTTAAATTATTGCTAACATCTGCTTGCTTGCATGTAGCATTTTAATTATGTTCCTTTATTTCCGCCTTATTTAATAAAGGCTCAGCCCCTTGACAAGATCATGAAGCCTAGTTTGCCTAATGTGCAAGGGGCTGAGCCAGAACAGACATTTAACTTGTTTGTTTAAGTGCTTTTTAGGCAAGACGGAAAGGGAGAAGGCAAAGGACACAAGATGTATATATCAAGGCCAAAAGGGGGGCCAACCCCAAAGTACATCATAAAAGTACCCTGTCAGGTACACATCATCATGGAGAAAAACAAAGAAAAGTACATATCATGAGGTGGCCTAGCTCTCACCACCACTCTCAACTGGCTGGAGGTGTCGGCTGCTCTCCGCCTCGCCGGGGTCCGCGATCGAGTGAGGAGCAGGTGGCCTCATGGAGGCGTGCGAATCGGTAGACCTCTGGGCGACATGTCCCTCCTGGACGTTCCTCTGGTACTCAGATGACATCACCAAGTAGCTGGCGGAGTAGGTGCTAGCTCGACCCTCCCTCACGGCACGCTCGCGACCGCGACAATATCGGTCCTCCGCCTCGCGCAACAGGCGCTCGGAGACACCCAAACTCATGCACGCATCCATGGCCTGTTGGGTCAACCGCTCCCGCTCCTGGTCCCAACGGCTGCGCTCCTGCTCCCAATGACCGCACTCCCGCTCGTGCTCCCTCCGCTCCACGGAGAGTGTCAAACGCAGCTCTACTGCCTTGCGGGGCAGGTTCGCGTCGTACTGGGAGACCTGAGTGCACAGTTTGAACAGCTACTGCGTCAACTCGGTCACCTCAGTACTTGCCAGCGTCGCCTAGGTGACAGTGATGATCCAATTGTCCCCATGTAATTTAAACAAATTACTTATCTATTTTGGTGATTAACAAAACTATTCTAACGAATTTTCTATAAGTCTTGAGCACAGGAAATAAAACAAAAACAAACAAGCCAAACTGGTAAGTATCCTTCATACTAGCAGTTTAAACTTCATAGCTTACATTTTTCTAAGTACACATCGATTTCCTCTGAAGTGTAACGATTTTAGTAGAGTCATAACGATTTCCTCGCCCTCATAATGATCTCATACTCATAAGGATTCGTTATCGAGTTTGGTATCATAACGATTTCATACTCATAAGGATTCGTTATCGAGTTTGGTATCATAACGATTTCATACTCATAAGGATTCATTATCGATTTTGGTATCATAACGATTCGTTAAGTGATCGCAACGATTTGCCCT
>JACBKR010006729.1:0-10596 GCA_014218235.1 Colocasia esculenta
TCCGTCAGTTTCTACACGTCGCTTTAACCCACCCGGTCGTGTCGGAGAAAATGGCACGTCGATCCGATCCCTAGTTGGGATTTTGGACCCCCAGGTTGTGCGTGTTAAGGCTTTTATATGAAGTTGGGTGTTTTTAGATCGGTCGTTTGAATGGCCAGGCCAATCCGGAGATCCAAATTGGATTCCGTCATTTCTACACGTCGCTTTAACCCCCCGGTCGTGTCGGAGAAAACGGCACGTCGATCCGATCCCTATTTGGGATTTTGGACCGCCGGGTTGTGTGTGTTAAGGCTTTTATATGAAGTTGAGTGTTTTTAGATCGGTCGTTTGAATGGCCAGGCCAATCCGGAGATCCAAATTGGATTCCGTCAGTTTCTACACGTCGCTTTAACCCACCCGGTCGTGTCGGAGAAAACGGCACGTCGATCTGATCCCTAGTTGGGATTTTGGACCAACGGGTTGTGCGTGTTAAGGCTTTTATATGAAGTTGGGTGTTTTTAGATCGGTCGTTTGAATGGCCAGGCCAATCTGGAGATCCAAATTGGATTCCGTCAGTTTCTACACGTCGCTTTAACCCACCCGTCGTGTCGGAGAAAACGGCACGTCGATCCGATCCCTATTTAGGATTTTGGACCCCCGGGTTGTGTGTGTTAAGGTTTTTATATGAAGTTGTGTGTTTTTAGATCGGTCGTTTGAATGGCCAGGCCAATCCGGAGATCCAAATTGGATTCCGTCAGTTTCTACACGTCGCTTTAACCCACCCGGTCGTGTCGGAGAAAACGGCACGTTGATCTGATCCCTATTTGGGATTTTGGACCAACGGGTTGTGTGTGTTAAGGTTTTTATATGAAGTTGGGTGTTTTTAGATCGGTCGTTTGAATGGCCAGCCAATCCGGAGATCCAAATTGGATTCCGTCAGTTTCTACACGTCGCTTTAACCCACCCGGTCGTGTCGGAGAAAACGCACGTCGATCCGATCCCTATTTGGGATTTTGGACCCCCAGGTTGTGCGTGTTAAGGCTTTTATATGAAGTTGGGTGTTTTTAGATCGGTCGTTTGAATGGTCAGGCCAATCCGGAGATCCAAATTGGATTCCGTCAGTTTCTACCCGTCGCTTTAACCCACCGGTCGTATCGGAGAAAACGGCACGTCGATCCGATCCCTATTTGGGATTTTGGACCCCCGGGTTGTGTGTGTTAAGGCTTTTATATGAAGTTGGGTGTTCTTAGATCGGTCGTTTGAATGGCCAGGCCAATCCGGAGATCCAAATTGGATTCCGTCAGTTTCTACACGTCGCTTTAACCCACCCGGTCGTGTCGGAGAAAACGGCACGTCGATCTGATCCCTAGTTGGGATTTTGGACCCCTGGGTTGTGCGTGTTAAGGCTTTTATATGAAGTTGGGTGTTTTTAGATCGGTCGTTTGAATGGCCAGGCCAATCTGGAGATCCAAATTGGATTCCATCAGTTTCTACACGTCGCTTTAACCCACCCGGTCGTGTCGGAGAAAACGGCACGTCGATCCGATCCCTATTTAGACACATACTCGAGATCTTAACCAACTCGGAAAAGACTTCTCCCGTTCCTTTTCAACCTGCACGTCCGTCAGACGTGGATCTCGTTGTAGTATGAACGAGTCAAACTCTCTGCAATGTAAATGTCACACAACCGTTCAGTTTACCAGCATTACATGTAAATGATGTATATCATAAGTGAGCACAACTTACTCAATGTAGGGCTCTAGTTCTGCGCAATTCATGAAGATGTAGATCTCCGCAGCTACCAACTCTCTGTCTTCAAGTGGGCGAGTAGAAGAATATCCGAACGCCCGTCCGGGACACTTGAATATAGAGAGTTGGTCCGACACATAGGATTCTCCACCATCATCATTACGTGGAGGTTGAGTGCGTCGGGTTTGTATTTCCGTGTCAAAGTACATCGAACAGAAGTTCGATATCTCCTCATGAGGTATGCCTGGGTAATGGAACCCTCACTTGTGCTTTGTTGCGGACTTTCATCTTAAGATCGTGCATGCACCTACGATAATAATAGATCGAAAGAATACATATGAAATATAAAATTCACCGTAATGTGAATAAACTACGGATATAGAAATATACCTCTCAAACAGATACATCCATCGAAATTGTACTGGTCCTCCGACCCTAGCCTCATATGGCAAATGGATGATCAGGTGCTCCATTGAATCAAAGAATGCTGGAGGAAATATCTTCTCTAATTTGCAGACTGTCTGTATTATATTTTGCTCCATATTTTGCAAGTCAAGAAGTCTGAGTTCTGATGCTGTTAAAATTCGGAAGAAATGACTCAGCTCAGTCATTGCTCCCCATATTTGCTTTGGCAACAACTCACGAAAAGCAAGTGGGATCAGTCTTTGCATGAAAACATGGCAATCATGACTCTTCATTCACGCTTCATGCACATGCCTGGCGGAAGGTTATACGGTGTTAGGAATACTGGCCAACATGAGTAAGATGCCACCGAGCCTCCGAATGGATTGAAACCGTCTGTGCATAAACCCAGCCGCACGTTGCGTGGATAAGAATGAGTACGACTAAAATGAGCCCAAGCTTCACCATCGGCAGGATGACTCATTTCACCTTCGTCACGACGGACTCTTTCTGCATGCCAAGTCATATGTCCAGCTGTCTTCGGGGACATGAACAACCGCTGCAATCTGGGTGTGATCGGAAAATACCGCAATGACTTATACGGAACATCCTTCTGCTTTGACTTGTCCCCTCTCTTGAGCTTGAATCTATCATGATTACAAATACAGCATGATGTCTTATCTGCATCATCTTTGTAGTACAGCATACAGTGATTCGGACATGCATCAATTTTCATAAAACCAAGCCCCAGATCATTCACCATCTTCTTCGCACGGTAAAAGTCAGCAGGTAACCTCTCTGATTGAGGAAGCATACTCTTGACGAGTAAGAGAAGCCGGTCAAAACAACCTCGCTTATATGAAATTCAGATTTCAAATTCAGTAGCTGCGACACTGCAGACAACCGTGTATGCTTCTCACAACCATCCCATAATGGCTCATCAGCATCTCGAAGTAACTGATAAAATCTCTGAGCTGTATCATTCGGCACTCTTCATTTGTTTCATCTTCATGCATATTGAACTCTGGACCAGCAGCATCGACAACCATGTCTACGTACGTACTTGTGGACGCAAAGTAATGAGCCTGTGCAGACGACTTAATAACATGCTCACCATGACACGACCATATCTCATAATGGCAACAAATCCTCTCGTATACAAATGATGCTGCACATCCCATGTCGATATCCACTTTATGTTCTTACAAGCCGAACACGGACATCAGATGTTACCCATCGGATCGACTGCTACTGAGGAATTACTCAATGCAAACTGAATAAAACTGTCAACTCCGTCTTTAAACTCCTCGGTGACGACTCCATTCACCATTCCACGGTACATCCATGACCGATTCTCATAAGACATTTTTCCTACACAAATTAAATGTCATGTCACAAGTTAAAATCCAACAGACCCTCACATCGTTCGAGTAAGTCAAAATGAATAGGTAGGATATATTATTAAGATTATCACTTTTTACCCATCTGTGAATATTTGGCACTCAGATGACCATTTACTATGTGTTTGTATTATTTGCTGAAAATTTCGGCAGCTCTCTCACACCTCTCCGATATACCAAAAATTTTATTGATTTAGATATTTTCTTAAACACTTACTAATAAGTGGTTAAGAAATATTCTAAATCAATAAAGGTATATCAGAGAGGAGTGAGTAGACACCCGAAATTTTCAACAAATATACAATCACATAATAATGACCACCTAACTCCGATCAAACATTCACAGACTGTCCAAAACGGGACAATTCAAGACTTTGAGTTAGATATACACGTTCTCATTATTGAAAATAAGACTCGTGCACATCAATCTCAAAGTCTTGAACGGGAATGTTCATTGACACGGCTTAACACGCTCTCGTGATGTGTGTGCAGTGAAAAATTACTATACATGGCCAGATCAAATTTAAAACTCAAATAAATATGAAAGGAATATGATAACAAAATCATACATGTGAACAAGTGCAATAATAAACCAAATTCATACATACATGTACATGAATTACATATAAACATGTGCAATACTAAAGAAATACATTAAAATAAGATGTGTAATACTAATCATTAAACTGAAAGTGAACAATTAAACATAAGAAACTAATATCTAGAAGGAAGGTTTGTACTATTTTTTTTCCTAAATTGGGATGTATACCTCATTGGTGTTTGTATTTGGCTTCTTTACAAGCCGACTACCCCAGCTGAGCAACTAGATGGATCAGCCACCAAATTAAATATTGTAGGTTAAGTAGGAGAGTCTTTCTAATGTCTAAGTTGTACTCTTCACTGTGACAAAGATCCCCAAGGGGGAAAAAGAAAGGCTTCAGACCGACCAACCACATACTTGTCCTCCAGGCTACAGCTCAACATTGATGGTCAAATGGCCTTAGCCAGATCGAGTTGTCTGGGTATACGGACGCCTACAATCTTATATAGCTACCGCAGGGGGGTAAAAAAATGTGCCACAGTGCATGTGGTGCATCAAGTTTTATTCCAAAATCTATGTTTTGAAAACTTTTAGGAGAAAAAACTATGGTAAACACCTTAACTTATCGAAATTTCGGTTCCAATAATTATCAGAATCGGAATGGAATCAGAATTAACCATTCCGATATTATCAGAACCAAAACTATATTTCGATTATCAAAATCAGATTCTATGTTTTGAAAACTTTTAGGATAAATACGACTAGGGTGTTTACATTTCAATTCAAAATAAGAATCTAAATCAAATGAGTGATTCCGGCGCAGTTTGAATATCAAGTTCCGTATGATTTGATTCGTTTCATGAGTGAGCCAAACCAAACCAAATGAAGTACTTGTCCATCCCAATTTTATTGGCATCATTAGCATATACTCCACACATTAACATAATTATATATACATATAAATATTTTAATCTTAACTTGGATGCATAAGCATCATACATTTTCGGTTTGAGGGTCTCATTCTGTTCAGTTTATCTTGAAAGAAAAACCTTCTAAACCAAACCATATTGGCTCGGCCAACCATATGATCTGCTGATCCAGCCTACTCCAAACTACAAGTAGCGATGTGTTCTTCCCGTTTTCAAATGGCCCAATTTGAATCGGCCCAACAAATTAAGAATATGATCGGCTGCAGGAAGGGGTGGGGGTCGTGGAGGGGGAGGGGGCCGGAAGTGGGAGGGGGGCTGCAGGCAGGGGTGGGGGTCATGGAGGGGGAGGGGGCCGAAGTGGGAGGGGGGCTAGCAGGTGTGGGGGTCGTGGAGGGGGAGGGGGCCGGAAGTGGGAGGGGGGCTGGCAGGGATGGGGGTCGTGGAGGGGGAGGGGGCCGGCAGTGGGAGGGGGGCTGCAGGCAGGGGTGGGGGTCGTGGACGATATGAATGGATAAGTAAATATTACCTGTTGTGCCTGTTTTTCTGTCACTCCCGATAAATAGCCTTTTATTAGGACGTGACAAATTCTCCCTTCCTTTAACCTCTCCTCCACATCCAGCAAGCCTCAGCAACGCATTAGGGTCGGCCATGAAGAGGTTAGGGTGTATGTAAGCCTCTAGTGTTTCCAATTCCTACTACAACTTTAATTCCTATTAAATTATGAGTTTCCCTTTTTCTTCCAACCTTCCAAGCTTTCCACCTCCTATTGGGTTAGGTTGGGTTGCAAATTCGTACCTAGCCAATTTGGGTAGGGTTAGGAGTCCAATTCCAACTCATATTAACTATTTTAATGATTTAATAGCTCTTTTCATTTTAGGAAACATTAAAGATACGAATTTAGGGTATTTTTCTTTTATTCAACTTTTAAAAATACCTCTTTTGACCCAATAACTTTTACATGATCCATTTAGCAAAACCCATTACTTCTTTTTGTTTAATGTGTTTTTAATTAATTAATTTTTTAATTTATTTATTTATTAAAATACCAGGTTGCTACAATGTAAGTGATCTACATGAAGGGTCTGGCTTAGGAGGGGGAGGGGATGAGGGCATTTCTCCTATGGATAATGTTCATCTTCGGATGCCTTGAACTCTTCAACTCCAATGCAAATAAGATGGATGTTGGTTGCTTGTCCTCATGTTTATACTTGTGTTCATGATTAATTTTTAGTGTACATGCATCCCCTTCAATTCATGGAAATTGAGTGTCAGGGGTCTACTAGGAAATGTTTAACATGAACTTTAATATTTTCAACATGGTTTATGGTCCATGTACATGCAAAATTTAAATGTGAATGTTGACCTACATTACATCCTTTAAAGGAACTTGTGTTCAAATGGGTAGGTGGGCTCTTCATTTTTTAGTAACTTCATATGGGGGAGAATTGCTAACATTTGAGGTTGAACAAAACCATGGATTCTATAGCACTTTAACAATAGCAGGTTATTCATACTTTTTTAGCAATTTCATGTTTTTTTAATAGTAGCGTAAAAGGAGCAAACTCTATTCACTAGATAAAACTGATTACATAGCACATTATATGGAAGAAGACTCTTGCTACAAACAATAAAAGAATTTACAAAGAATTCATAATAAAATATATATATATATATTACAATTATATAATAATGTAAAAATCACACAAAATGACATTATAAACATAATGTGAAAATATTTGACATTACAATAGTGCACCAAAATTTGGGAGGGGGAGTGGGGCACTGTGGAGAGGTAGTAGTGGATATCGCCGGGTCAAGAGGAGGAGCAGTGGAGGGGGAGGCGGTCGCCAGGCCAGGAGGGGAGCAAGGGAGGGGGAGGGGGTAGCCAAGCTAGGAGGGGGAGCAGTGGAGGGGGAGGGGGTCACCGGGAAGGGGAGGAGGCACTGTGGAGAGGTGGAAGGGATCACCGGGTGGGGGGTGCACAGGAAGGGGGGGAGGGCAGTGGCGGTGGGGGCGCAAAGGGAGAGGGGTAGTGGCAGGTGGGGGGGGGGGGGGTTGCACAGAAGGGAGGGAGGGTGGTGGCTGTGGGGGGTAGGAGGGGGAGCGGTAGTGGCGGGGTGGGTGGGGGTTGCACAGGAAGGGGGGGAGGGCGGTGGCGGTAGGGGCGCAGGAGGGGAGGGGTAGTGGCAGAGTGGGGGGGGGGGGCTTGCACAGGAAGGGGGGGAGGGCGGTGGCGGTGGGGGCGCAGAAGGGAGAGGGCTAGTGGCAGGGTGGGGGGGGACTGGGACTGGAGGGGGAGGGGGAGGGGGGTCGCAGGGGTGGGGAGGGGGTTGGCCGGTTGGAGAGGGAGGGGGAGGGGGGCGGCAGGGGAGGGGGGCTGGGACGCCGATGGCGGAGGTGGGGGTCGCCGGTGGCGGGGTGGGGAAGGGAGGGGGAGAGGGGCACGAGGGTGTGTACATACCGGCGGGAGGGACTTCCGGTGGCGGAGGGCCGGCGGCGGCGCGGCAGGCGGCGGCGGCGGGCCGGTCGGGGCGGAGGGCCGGCGGCGGCGCGGCAGGCGGCGAGCGGCGAGGTCGCGGCGACGAGAGAGAGAGAGAGAGAGAGAGAGAGAGAGAGAGAGAGAGAGAAGAGAGAGAGAGAGAGAGAGAGAGAGAGAGAGAGAGAGAGAGAGAGAGAGAGCGGAGAAGGAAAGAGAGAGAGAGCGGGAGAGGGAAAGAGGGGGGTTTCGCGGGACAAGGTATAGTAGATTTACCGACGGATATTCCGACGGAAATATGTCTGTCGGAATATCCGTCGGTATGTTTTCATTACCGACGGAATTTCCGACGGAAATATTTCCGTCGGAACGACCGACGGATATTCCGACAGACATATTGCTGTCGGAATATCCGACGGAATTACCGACGGAAAATAATCTGTCGGAAATTTCCGTCGTAGTCCCGCTTTTCCTTGTAGTGTGACCTCTTTTAGGAATTTTTGCGCCAACTCGACCCTCGCGGGGAAATTCGGCAGCATTTTCCATAGAACCCTCGAATTTTCGTTGTATTTTTCGTATTTATTTGTGTATATTGTGTGAATGTATGTACGTATTTACGTGGATATTAAAATAGTATAATACGTGTACAGGTGTTTATATTAAACGTAAATAATGTATGTATTGCATGATGATAGTGTGAATAAATACCATGTACATATTGCATGTATAGAAGCTTGGTATGCATGGTTTTCTGCATAAATTAGGGTTCTGCCGCAGGACCTTTTGGCGTCAATCCCCAGGCCGTTGAGGTGGTGTTAGCGTCCAACCCTGGACGCCAACACTAACTCCGACGTCCAGCGATCTGGACGCCAACTTCTTTGACCTGCATGCGCAGCAGAGCTGCTGTCTTCTGAAGCAAGGCATGGCAACCATTGGGGGGATGTCCCCCAACGGCTCTAAGCCTGTCTAATCAGTATGGTGAGTGGGTGAGGGCCTCTCCTACACCCTGAACCCGAAATGGTCTCTCCCCACTTCTCATTTCACCCTTGCAAGAGGAGAGAAGAGGAGAGAAACCCTAGAGCACTCTGTGAGAAAACCCCACTTTTGAACCCCCAAATCCGACCCCTTGGAGGTTCATTTGAAGATCTTCTGCATCAAGGAGGAAGCTGAAGCATAGGGGAAGGCCCCCCCATCATCCCCTCGGCGTGGAGATCAACCAGAAGCTCGGAGGAAGGCAACCTTGGAGGTGCTTCTGCAACTTCTTGGAACTGCCCAAGGAGGTCTTCTTCGAGCTATAAAACTCTTGGAGGATTTTTAGAGAGGCAAGTGACCTATCTATGGTATCCCCGTATGAGTCTAGGAGGTTTTTATGATTTTTATGGATTTCCCTCGAGTCCTAGACCCTCCATTTCACCCAAATTTCAGAGCTCGGGTCTGTGTTTCTGCACAGACCTGAGTAAACGGCAAGGTCCTTGGACGCCTGTGATGATCTTGGCGTCCATCGACCCTGCCGCTGACTCTGAGTCAGCGGCCAGAGACCGCCGTCTAGTTCTTCAGGACAGAACAATGAGCTGTTCTGTCCCTCTTATACGTTAATTTCGTTATAATTTTCGTGATGAGGATATATGTATTCCTATAAGCTATGTATATTGTGCATAGTGGTTGTGGATGTGTGTGAGTTGTGTTGGCAATGTGGAAAAATGATGTATTTAACTTGTGAGCATAACTTGTAGATAATTTTTGCAAATTAATGTTCCATGATTAGGATTAGCTAAATGTCTCGTTTTCAGTCTATTCATGAAATATTGTGGGACATGTATGTATGTTCTGATTTTTTGTAATTCATGCATACTTGTGGAATTACTAGAAATTCGATTCGGTAAAATGAAAGCATGTAAAAAAAAAATGGTTTGTGGTAACGGATTTATAGATGTATGAATTAGGATGATGTTGTATTCTGAAATCATGCATTAGTGTTTTCTGTGCAAAACAGTAAGTGGGAGAATTTCAAATGTGTTAGACCCATGTTAGCATAAGTTGTGAATAATATGCTAATTAGGTGTTTGATTTTCTGTAAATCCTATGTAGCTCAGAAAATCTGAAAAATTGAGGGTATGATTTTGAACCCGAAAACAGAATGTGGTTAAAATTTCAGGTTAATTGGAACAGTAAATAAAAAGTTATGTGTTTCATTGTGAATGTGAATAATTCGTACATATGATAGTAATGTGATTTTATTTTGTTTAAACCAAGCATGATTGGTGTGTTTACTATGTGTTGAATCTTGAAAACTCTGTAGTACCATGTTAGGAAAATAGAGGTGTTCATGTGAGTAAGAAAGTGTGAATGAAATGAAGAGTGCCAAGTGTAAACCATGTGTAAATGTAAATGTGTAAAAGTGTAAACTGTGCCAATGTGATACTGCTTCCGAGAAGGCAGTGGAGCTGTATCAGGGAAAAGTCCCCCTGAGAAAGTTCATTGTGTTAAGTGACCCTAAGGGCATTAGGGGGAAATCCTAGAGGTGGACAAGTACCACTGGTTAGGGTGGAGACTTGTTCTCCCGGTCTGCGCAGTCAAGAGTCACCATTGAATTGCCTAGATGGTGTCTATGTGTTATGTGATGTGAATGTGTCCTTCTTTGGTGGTTTGGACTATGTGTCACGGCACCTAAAATATGTGTAAAGTGTAATGTGTAAAAGTGTATGTGACCATGTGTAATGTGTAAGTGATATGTGAATGTGCATGTGTAAGTGTAACCATGTGAAAAGAGGAAATTGTGTAAAAGAAAATTGAAATTCTAGATGTGTAAAATGTGTATTGAAATCGTGGAGAGCTAAATCTGAAACCGTATAATTCAGCAAACGCATGTTAGCAATTCCATGTTTATGTGTGCAAAGTGTTTAGAATCCATGATTTGGAACAATTAATGAGTATGTGTGCAAAGTGGCATGATGGATTGTTCATATGTTATGTTCTAAGCCACATTGTAGCTTTCATGTGTAGTTTATAGTCTTTGAACCATGCGAAATCAGCAACCTAAAGCATGTGAAAAAGTTACGTAGGTACTTAAGAACATGTGGCATCCATGCTAACTATGTTCCCCGTTCGTGTATGTAAATT
>JACBKR010006730.1:0-10618 GCA_014218235.1 Colocasia esculenta
GTGAAAATGGTGAACAAGGGTTTGTGACGCTTTCCTTTCCAGTGTGGTCTTGATTCCTGAGGCCGATCAGTCACCTACCCTTAAGGAGATCGAGGTTGCACAGGAATCCCCAGATGTGCTCCTTGATAATTTGTTCTTGATTGCCACTAGCGAGGGAGATAGAGTTCCCTATTGAGTTGCTTCCAGACACCTTACCTATCTCTAAGGCTCTCTACCAGATGGCACCGTGGAGTTAGCTGAGCTGATGAAGCAGTTGCAGAGGTTACTCGATAAGGGGTTTATTTGCCCTAGTGTGTCACCTGGGGTGCACCTGTACTGGTCATGAAGAAGAAGGATGGTTCTCTCAGGCTGTGTATAGACTACAGGAAGCTCAACCAGGTGACAGTAAAGAACAAGTACCCCTTGCCACGTATTGATGATTTGTTTGATCAGCTCCAGAATGCGTATGTGTTCTCCAGATCAATCTGCGATCAAGCTACCATCAGCTGAGCATCAAGGAGGAGGATGCTTCCAAGACTTCATTCGGGACCCATTATGGACACTGCGAGTTCTTGCTTTTGTTTGATCTAACTAATGCCCCTAAAGCATTCATGGATCTCATGAATAGGGTGTTCATGTAATGACCCTCAGAACCTGACCCTCGGCCAAGCCGAGGACCTGATTTTTGCGGTCCCTGCCCACAGATCTGGGGACCTGGAAGGGCTAAACACAAGTCCAACATAATATGTAAAGGAAATAACTTAACTGCTAACTAGGAGCACACACGCGGAAGCAGAAAGAAGAGCGAGACCGCTGCGTATCGCTCTAGGTACAGTCCCAACACACACAACTAGTACAAGTAATGATAGGGGAAGAACAAGTCCCTTAGGGGCATACCCCAAGGGTGACATACAACTAAAAGGGGGAACCACTTCTAGCTACGGGGATGATGACTACTGCCCCGTCTCCTCCGCCCAGCATGCGCCCTGCCGCTGCTGAGATGTCTCACCTGGAAAAAGGAAGGGATGGGCTTCAAACAGAAGCTCAGTAGGGACTACCAATCTCCTACTGGCTCCAACAGGCAGAAGAACATATATACTATATATACAATTAATTAAATAACAACAGTTATATCTTCTAACTACACAGGAAAGTGCGGAAGCAAGCTACTAACTAACGCGGTACAAAAAAAAACTACGGTCAGAAACCGTACGACTGCACATCGTGACTACCATATGACTGGCAACACAGGCGGAGTGAACCCTGTCTGGACAAGAGACACTAGCTATGGAAAACACTACCACTAGTCAACGGTTTAAGTGCGTCCACTGTCGTCTTATCCTCGACCCAGGTCCAAACCTCCACGTCTCGTCAGATTGAGGCAGGAACACAAGTAGCACAACAGTAACCGCCGTAGTCTGACCGGACTACGGTCCCATGCTTGGCATCTCTAAGCAGTTCTGGGGCCGCAAAGCGCGAGGCAGTGAGAAAAGGACTGACTGGCCTGTGCTAGGAAGGACTCCAAATGACCTCGGCATCCCAGACCAACCACGAGAGCTCTGCAAAACAACTCAACACCGCTGTCCTAACCACCGTTTTCCCCTCCGCTCTAGAGTCTGTGACTCGAGCACGCCCATCGCCCAGAGTACTCCCTCAATAAGCACACAGGGACGAGGGTCCTAGCAATGGTAACCACCTCTCTCACGGGACAAGCCCTCAAGTGCCGAGCACCGGATGAACGACTAGTGTAGGACTGTACTAGGGAACTAGCACTGGTGCCACGCGTATAGTAAGATGCGGAACAACAAGACTCCATAGAAAACGGAACTCCACAAGACCTACCTATCTCTGTTGTAGTCGCGAAGCATTGAGCCGTCGCGACACAGGGCTGTCGCGACACAGTGGCGGCCTAGCCGGTCACGACATCATCGCGACCTTTATACTAGTCGCATTCTTAGTCGAGAGGGGTTCCGGGACGATCCTCCCGATGACCACCGCAAATCTGGTACAAACCACACCAATAGGGAGGGGAGCATGGGAAACGCCATAGGGACTTCTAATCAAGCCAAACCACCCTTAAAACCCCATAAACATGTATTACAAGGAATCTACGCTCGATGGAAACCTCACTCACACGAGCATGATCCTCACACCCCACAACCCCATACACGGAGAAATCACCATCTCACGGAAAAGGAGCATGCTTAGAACGAGAGGAGTCAAGGGTCCCTACCTCAAAGAGTAGAGCCGACCCGTTGGGGCCTTCACATCGGAATGGCCACCTCCTCCTCACTCCAAGCTCCATGATCACGCCGCCTACACAAACGGGGCGTCACCTCCCACCACGAGTACCTCAAGCACGCCGAGAAACCATCGGAGAAGAGAGAGCTCAGAGGGAAGAAGATGGAAGAAGGAGAGGAAGGAGAGGGAGTGAGGGGGAAATGGGGCGCCGGCCTCGGTTTTAAACCGATGGGCCCTAAGACGTGACCGGGGTCAGCCCGGCGTGACAATGAGCAGTCATGATGCCCCTAGGCACGTGACCATGTCGCGATGGGCCACCCACGGCGCGACACCAAAAGTGGTCAAACCTCAAAGACTAGGAAACCAGAACACGATGGCAGACTAGGTCGCGTCAACACTGTACGCACCTGACACCCGAAAAGGTCGTTCTGACAGATAGGATAGTAGTCAAGTCTATCTGAAAAGCAGTCGTGACGATACCAGATGCCACGACAAGAACGCGCCACCCACCCCCGTCGTGACCATGTCGCGACGTCCAGGTGCGCCGCGTCCTGAAGCCTATTGCGACGGGCTCCCCTGGAGCGACCATGTCGCGACCAGGGTGCCTGTCATGACCCTGAGGATAGGGCCAAGAGCCCTAGAGGGCTAGGTCTTACATCCCACCCTCCATAAAAAAATTTTGTCCTAGAAATTAAAAGAATCTCAGTTTCAACAGGAAGCAACGGAAAGGTGAAAAAGACGTACAAATCAATCAAACAAAAATGGGAACTGCTCTCTCATCTCATCGCATGCTCCCACGTGGCCTTACCACCAATGCGGTTCTCCCGGACAACCTTGACCAGCGAAATCTGCTTCCTGCGCAACTGCTACACTCTGCGGTCCACAACTCTGACCGGGTATTCTCCCATTGACAAGTCTGGTGCTACCTCAAGCTGTGAGTAATCCAACATGTGCACAGATCTACAACGTACCTCCTGAGCTGCGACACGTGAAAAACCTTGTGCACCCCTACCAACACTTCTAGAAGACGCAATCTGTATGCGACCTCTCCGATCCTCTCTGTGATAAGGAAAGACCTAATATACCTGGACTGAGCTTTCCCTTCTTGCCAAATCTCATAACCCCTTGGTCGGCGAGACCCGCAAGAACACAAGGTCATCTATGCTGAACTGTAACAGTCTCCTGCAGACATCTGCATAGCTCTTTTGCCTGCTCTATGTTGCTTGAAGCCTCTGCCTGACTAAACTGACGGTGTCTGCACACTACTACACCATCTCTGGTCCCAAAAGCTGCCTCTTACTGACCTCGAACTAGTGAAGTGGTGTCCTGCATAGCCGACCATACAAAGCCTCGTATGGTGCCATTCCAATGCTCGAGTGATAACTGTTGTTGTATGCAAACTCTACCATCGGAAGGTGGGACTCTCAAGTGCCACCCCAGTCCAGACAACATGCTCTCAGCATATCCTCCAAAGTCTGAATCGTCCCCTCTGACTGCCCATCTGACTGCGGGTGATACGCTGAACTCAGCCTCAACTCTGTACCAAGAGCTCTCTGCAAACTGTGCCAAAACCCTAAAGTGAACCTCGGATCTCTATCAGAAACAATTAAAACTGGGGTTCCATGCAACGGAACAACTCGGTCCACATACAGTCTGGCAAGCCTATCCACTGACCAAGACATCCTGACTGGAAGGAACTACGCTGACTTGGTCAACCTGTCCACAATCACCCAATACCATCATGCTCTGTTAGGATTGGATATTCGGTGATGGCAAAGCTAGAAAGGGGGGTTGAATAGATTTGAAACGGAAACTTAAGCAATTTAAAATTACTTTGGATTAAAATCTACTCAATTAACACCCCTCTGATCTGATGCAATGTGTGTGAGTAAACTAACAGTTAGTGTGTAGACGAAATCCCTATGCATGCATCTAGCGCATTACAGATCAAACCACAAATCAAACCACAGTGCACAAGTGATTTTTTAGGTGGTTCGGAGATCACACCACGTGACTCCTACGTCACCCCTCACACAGTGATGACACACTACTCAAGACTGAGTAGAACACACACGAGCACAACGGCTCAACCACACACACACGCGCTAAATCAAGTCCACAATAGATCAGATCTCTAGCCTTGATCTAACCAACACACCACACACGCACATTGTCTGATGCAAACACGCAATCAGAACAACAATCCACACGTGGATCAAGCACAAGGAACGCTCGAACCATAACCACACACACAGAGATATGAAAAGTAGAATGAAAGAAGAGTTCCGAGTTGAAAGATCAAATCAGATGAAGAACTCTTCGTGGTGGTCGTCCAGAAGAACTTTAGGCTTCGTGTTGATGAAATCAAACGATGTAGACGAGCTTGATTCGTGACAAACCGACTTCAACTCTCTCGTGAGATGGATCTTCCACGAATAGGACAGAGGGTTGAAGCATAGTAGCAGGGAGAGCTTTCTTCTCTGGGTTGGGTTTGCTTAGGGTTTTGGTATGGTGGCTTCTTGCTGCAAAAATCCACAATATGTTTCTATATTATGGGTGTCAAGTTTGGAGAGACGTGGTAAAAAGGAAACACCTAAATATAAAACATATCCAATTCTCGTAACTGAGTTTCTCTTCGTCTGTCGACAGGTGACTATTCATCTGTCGACAGGTACTGACGAATTTCCAATTTCTAGAACACTGTCTTCGGGAAAAATGCTTTCCTGTGTGTGGCTTTCGACAGGCGATTTGTGCTGTCGACAGGAACTCTTGTCCGAAGTTGATCTGACTTCCCTGTGCTTGGCTTCGATAGGGACCTGTAGGGCTGTCGACATGTACTTGCTTGATGTCTTTTTCTTGAGCTTTTGCTCTTGAATTTGATACTTGTCTTTCATACATTCACACCTACATTAAACAACATTGTCATTCATACATACACCTAAATAAAAACATTGTTATGAGATATAATGAATATGAAGATGATCAATTGAAGCATGTTTTGATATGATTGTATCTTGCTTGACTTTGTCAATGTCATCATGTTTCAACCATTCATACAACATCAATTAACATTGTTTCATCATCAAAAACACTAACATTGTTCTCATCAAAAACATTTAATCTCACATCATATATGAGACCCAACAGCCTTTGCGGAGTATGGGGCAAACCAACCACAAAGTCTATGTGATGTCATCCCCCTTCCACTCGGGAATAGGCACGACTGCAGCCACCACCTGGACACTGATGCTCTGCCTTCACCTGCTAATAGGTAAGGCAATGAGCAACAAACTCTGCCACGTCCCTCTTCATCCCTGGCCACCAGAAGAACATCCTCAGGTTATGATACATCTTGTTAGAACCATGATGAACAGCATACCTCGACCGGTGTGCTCAAACAACAGTGCCTGGCGCGCATCACAGGAACAACAATCTGCCTCTGAACCTGACCTCACTGTCCTTGTCCAGCTCGACATCTGCCATCTACAAAATATCTGCCAACTCTGAGTCTGCCTGTTGTGCCTCCAACACCTGATGGTATACTGACGGATGAACTGACAAACTGGTCATCACTGCATGGTCTCTGTGCTCGAAGGGTAAAAAGCTCCCTGAGACAAGTCCTCAAACAACCTCCACTCTATGACCATCAGTCGAAACATGCCTGCTCAAAGCATCTGCTACGACATTAGCCCTTCCCGGGTGATAGGAGAGTTAAGGTCGTAGTCCCTCAGGTACTCTATCCATCTGTGCTGCCTCAAGTTCAAATCCTTTGAGTGAAAATATACTGCAAACTCTGATGGTCCGTGAAGATCTCGAATGCATCTCCATACAAATAGTGCCTCCACACTTCAGAGCGACCACCACTACTGCTAACTCCAGTTGTGGGTAGGGTAGTTCTCCTCATGCTTCTTCAACTGCCGAGAAGCATAGGCAACGACCCCACCACGCTGCATCAGCACTGCACCCAAACCTGACCACGATGCGTCGGTGTAGACCATAAAACCTCTGCTACCTGATGGCAAGACCAACACTGGCTCTAAAGTCAACCTCATCTTCAGCTCCTGAAAGCTCCACTCGCAGTCCTCAGTCCAAACAAATCTTGCTCAAGCTTGGTCAATCTGGTCACGGCTTTGCAATCCTGGAAAAATCCTGGATGAACCTCCGGTAATAGTCTGCAAACCCAGAAAGTTGCGAACTTCTGACACTAAAGTGGCTGCTCCCAAGAAGCACTCCTCAACCTGGCATGGTCCACTGCCACACCAGAACCTGAGATCACGTGCCCGAGAAAGTGCACCTCCCTCAGCAAAATTTGAACTTGTCGAACTTGGCATAAACTTGGTGACTCTATAACTCTCTAGCACGATCCTCAGATGCTCCTCGTGCTCCTCCTCAGAAGCCGAGTAGACCAAATGTCATCTACAAAATGACCACAAACTTGTCCAGGTACTCACTGAACACTATATGCATCAATCCATAAAAGCTGCTAGTGCATTCATGAGCCAAGCGGCATCACGACAAACTCAAAGTGACCGTACCTCGAACGGAAGGTTGTCATGCCAATATCTGACTCTCTGATCCTCAACTGGTATTAGCCTGATCTCAAGTCAATCTTCGAGAACACCCTGGCTGACTACAACTGATCAACAAGTGATCGATCCTCGGCAACGAATACTTGTTCTTCACTGTTACATGATTCAGCTACCTATAATCGATGCACAACCTTAGACTGCCATCCTTATTCCTCACGAACAACACTGGCACACCCCACGGTGATGACTCAGATGGATGAAACCTAGCTCAAGCAACTCCTGCAGCTGGCGCTTCAGCTCGCGCAACTCAGTCAGAGCCATCCGGTAAGGTGCCTTAGACAAAGACATCGTACCAGACAAAAGCTCAATGGATAACTCTACCTCCCGCTCAGACGGTAACTCAGGTAGTCCCCGAAAAAACATCAGAGAACTCACAAACAACAGGCACATCAAAAATCGACGACCCGCTAAGCTTTAAGGAACAAAACAGACAAGATATGCTACCAACCATTGTGGATCAAGCGACGAGCTCTACAAAAGGAAATAAAAGGTCTATGGTAACTGATACCTCGGAAGTGGAGAACAGGCGCTTTAGGTATCTCAAACGAACGGTCTTCTGCTGACAATCCACCACAACTGAGTGAGCTTCCACCAGTCCATGCCCAGGATGATGTCAAAGTTACAAAGCTGCAATGCATACAACCTGGCCGGCAACTGGTGTCCCTGACCTCAACTGTGACGCCCTCCAGGTAACCAAAGGAATGCATGTAATCATCGGACAGGAGATCGACCATCACATCACACTGCCTCTCAGGGGTGTGACGAACTAGAGACTCGTAAAACTCTTCGGAGAAAAACAAAGGGAAGCACCAGGATTAACCCAAAACACGAGCAGCTCTACCAAGATAGGCAAAGTACCTATAACCAGGTTCGATGCCTCGGCCTGCTCCCTGGTAAGAGCCATCACACGACCACATCCACGCCCATGCTGCGGTGCCTGCTGGGTCTGTTGCTGCTATGGCGGCTGCTGGTGCTGCAAAAACTATTGTTGCGGGGTATGGCTGGAACTCCTGAGGCTACTGACGCTGCTGAAATTGCTGAGGTTGCAATGATACTACCCCTGCTGCTACTGACAAGGTGCCTACTGCTGGGGAGGAACTGTACTGCGGTAGCTGCTGTGTGTACTATACTGGCTACTGCGGCTGCTGGACTTGCCCCATCGGGCAATCCCTCCAGAAGTGGCCCGACAAACCACGTGTAATAGACTGCCTCCTTCCTGCCCTGCTCAGCTCCCTACTAGACTGACTGCTCCACAAACCTCGACTGATGCTTCTGCTGCCGACATTCGTCCACCCCGTGATAGTCATCTTCCTGAACTTCGAGCACAGACCGGAACTGCTTGAGCCCGAAGATGAAGAAGTCGCACTGCCGCGACTACCTGTGGGATGTTGGTACGGTGAGGACCTAGAAGAGGCTCCTCCCTGCTGTTGCTGTTCCTGCTGCTGCTACTGCAGGGTTGCCAGGTCTCTCTCTCCAAGTTGGTGGCCTTAGCCACCACCTCTCCCAAAGTGGCACCATGTGAGCAGTCACGCCCCACCTCAAATCTGGCCTCAGTCCTGCGATGAACCTCTCTACACAAGCTTGCTCACTGTTGGCAACATGAGGAACATGCCTCAACAACCGGACGAACCTCTGATGGTATTGAGTAACTATGAGATTGCCCTGAACCAACTCGTGGAACTGATCTCGTCTCTCACGTCGAGCATAGTCAGGGAAATACTCGCCATGAAGACCCCCAAAAACTACTTCCATGTGATCTGATCCAAACACTGCCCTGGAAAGTGGTCTGCCGCTGAACTCTCACCACTCATGGCTGGTCCCTTGAGCTGATACACTGCCAGTCTGACCTAGTCCTCCTCGGTGTACTCCATAGTCTCGAACGGGCGCTCCAACTCGTGCCTCCAACTGTCTGCATTGTCTGAATCACTCACCAAAGAACATTGGTGGTCGGGGACGCAAGAACCTCTCCAAGGGCGGTCCTATCCTCAGTGATAGCCGTCCTCCTTCGACTGGCCCGGCTACTCCCAGTACCCGACGCCTGTTGAACTGCTGGCTGCTCCACCTCCGGATCTGCCTGCTACTCAGGTACCGCTGGGGGAGGTACTAGAGGCTGACCACCCGCTGCCACCTGCCCAGGTTGCCACGCTCCCTAGTACAGGGTCCAGAAGAACAGCTCGGCCAAAGGAAACTAATCTGCATATTGTTGTGGCTGAGGCTGGTACTACTGCTGCTGCTACCCACCTGCTGCTGCTGCTGCTGCCGCTGCTCTCTGGGGCTGTGCCACAGACTCCTCTGCTGACACCTCCCCCTGAACCTGACCCGGCACTGGCATATCCGACTCATTTTTCTGCTCTATCAGTTCTCTGGCCTACCTACGCCTACGTGGAGCCATATCCTACACGACACACAACCAACAAGGTTAACGATACCAACTCGGGTGGCTAGCAGTGTACTTGTACTACTGTTGGGACTTTCTATTGTAGTTTAAATCCACTGCAAGTCCTGTTAGACTCTTGCTCTGATACCAACTGTAACGACCCTGAGAACCCGACCCTCGGCCCAAGCCGAGGACCCGATTTTTGCGATCGTCGCCCATGGATCCGGGGACCCGGAAGAGCTATAACAGAAGTCCAACAAAATAGGTAAAGGAAATAAACATCAACTACTAACTAGGAGCACACATGTGGAAGTAGAAAGAAGAGCGAGACCGCTGCGTATCGCTTTGGTACTCCCCAACACATACAACTAGTACAAGTAAAGATGGGGGCGAACAAGTCCTTAGGCATACCCCGAGGGTGACATACAACTAAAAGGGGGAACCACTGCTAGCTACGGGGACGACAACTACCGCCCTGTCTCCTCTGCCCGCCGTGCCTTGCCGCTGCTGAGAAGTCTCACCTGGAAAAGGAAGGGATGAGCTTCACAACAGAAGCTTAGTAGGGACTTCTCCTACTGGCTCTACAGGCAGAAGAACATATATATATATATATATATATAATATATATATATATAATATATATATACATTAATTAAATAACAGCGGTTATATCTTCTACTACACAGAAAAGTGAAGAAGCAAGCTACTAACTAAACGATATGGAAAAACACTACAGTCGGAAACTCTGTACGACTGCACGTCGTGACTACCACACGGTTGGCAACATAGGCGGAGTGAACCCTGCCTGGACAAGAGACACTAGCTCCAGAAAACACTACCACTAGTCAACCGGTCAGGTGTGTCACTGATGTCTTATCCTCGACCGAGGTCCAAACCTCCACATCTCGTCAGAGTGAGGCAGGAACACAAAGTAGCACAACAGTATGCCATAGTCGGACAGACTATAGTCCTACGCTTGGCCTCTCTAAGTGATCCAGGCTATAAAGACTGAGGCAGTGAGAAAAGGACTGACTGACTTACGCCGGAAGGACTCCAAAACGACCTCGACATCCCAAACCAACAATGAGACTCTGTAAACGACTCAACGCCACTATCCTAGCGATCATTTTCCTCTCCGCTCCAGAGTCCGTGACTCGAGCTCGCCCGTAGGGGTCCCAGGCAACGGTAACAACCTCTCTCACGGGACAAGCCCTCAAGTGCCGAGCACTGGGCCGAACGACTGTGTAGGACCATACTAGGGAACTAGCACTAGTGCCACGAGTACAGTAAGAGGCGGAACGGCGAAGACTCCGCAGAAAATGGAACTCCGCAAGACCTACCTGTCTCTGCTGTAGTCGCGACGCATCGGGCCATCGCGACCATGTCGCGATGCCCAGGGCTTGTCGTGACACTGTCGTGCCGGCTCAAGCCG
>JACBKR010006731.1:0-10536 GCA_014218235.1 Colocasia esculenta
GATAAATCCGGTGAAGTCCCCTCTGAAATCAAGAAAGGGTCAATGCACCCTCCTCGCGAGCTCCACACCTCAGCAAAAGATCATCAAACTTATCGATGTATTCTGACACAGTTCAGGAGCCTTGAGAGATGTTCTGTCACCTATCAAACAAGCGGTGTCTATATGTTGTGGGGACATACTTCTCTCGGAGCTTGACCTTCATTTCATTCCATATGTAAATCGGCTCCTCATACGTTTGTGCAAGGCGATCCTCCACATTCGTCCAAAAAGTTAGAGCTCGAGCTCTCGACATGGTTTTGGCGAAGAAGGCTCGCCCAGGGTCAGACATGGCTAACCAATCAGAGTAACAATTCATCCTAACTTCCCAATCAAGATAATCCTACAGCTCCAAGAAATCGTCAAAACTAGGAGCCTCAATGCAGGCATTCCGGATATCATGATCTCTTTCACGGTTCGCCCATCACTGATCATCAAACTTTGGGTCAGGTCTCTGGCCATATCTCCTGTTCCTGCGGGCCACGGGAATCCTAGGAGTCTCGTCCACCCCTCATCAAATGACTTACGGTCGTACTCCTCTAGACAACAACGATGGTCTCCTACTCAAGCAGCGGAGGAGGCCACGGAGCCACTGGGGAATGGGGACGTTGAGATTGTGGGCGCTCAACAACTTGTTCACAACCTCGGTTCCCAATGGCCCCTTCCAAAGCCACAATGCGACAAACAATTCCCTGAACCATGCGATCAGATTCGGTGACCCTCTCCTCTATGCCTGCCAAACCCTCACCTAACCGTTGATCCATCATACGAATCTCCTCCTTGAGTTGATACACCAACTCGGTCAAGGTCAAACCCCCAGGAAAGTCAATACGTGAGCTCGGAGCAGGTGGGTGTGCACTTGACATAGTTGGGTGAGAACCTGCCATAGGTGTGGAGACGTGATATCAGTACCGCTACGAGTAGGCATAAGACATGGGCTTTAATCTAAATGACTAGACAACAACTAAACATGTTACAAACTATGAGACTATTGATTTGTTTTGTTTGTGAGACTCTCTCTCTCTCTCTTTCATTTTGACTGATTTCTGATTATTATTTTTTGCAGTAAATTCTCGTCGCTAGATGAGTTCTAAAAAGAGATTAAATCTATTGCAGGCAAGTCACACTATCGGGGAACCATCCAACGAGGATAACAAAGAGTCAAGTCAACAATAGTGCTAGTTACCACAATGTATAAATATAGTTCCACAAACAATGCCTCCACTAGTGCTACGAGACGGAAACTTACCACCCACAAATTGACAGTGATAATGTAATTAACTGGCTAGAATTCCTACCTCACCAATACAGCAGCAAATTTAAACTAGATACTAGAAAAGCAAGAGAGAGAGCGTGACTACGCACTAATCGACTCGCTGTCAAGCGAGGTACCAACTGATGTGAGAGTGGGTCCGCTCGGTGTTGTTGGCGAATGATTGTCGCCCGCGATCAGTACAAGCATCAATGCTGTGAACTCTGTGACGAGAGCCTCCTAAGAACGAGTGCACGGTGGTGAAACAGTAGGTCGCCTCAGATAAGGGTGCGAAGGTGTCCGCGGTCGCCAAGGCTTTGCAAACTCATGCGGGAACACCGATAGGTACAGGTGCACACAAACAGTCTCGTAGATGATCCTGACCCTAGAGAGACTCATCCACTCAACACCCTTGTGCTGCCGATGTGTGCTATTTGGTTGTCTGATCTGCACGTCTCTGATAGTGGCTGTTGCGGTGCGGCGGGAAGTCACCTCGGACTGCTGAGTGGTGTGGCTCTAGTAATGAGATCCGCAACGGACACAGAGGCATGGACCAATGGTGCGGGGCCCGCAAAGATGTCGAGTTCCACGTGAGAAAGCGGCGTGCGAGACCCACGCGATCATAAAGGCCCCACTGTGCGGTGGCTTGGGGGCCATTGCACGCACAAGCAGATGAGCGGTAAATGGGAAAAGGGCCCTCGTGCACCGGCGCGGGTGACAAGGAGGGGCGCTGACGTGGATGGGAAAGTCCGCAACATGGTCCCCCCTGCTTGCACAGGTGACAGAGTCCCGAAGATGACAAGTCCCGCCTGGGAAACAATGTGCGAGGCCCACGCGGTGGCGGCTTCGCACTATGGTCCCTCCTTGCACAGTTGACGATGGTCTTTGGCAGTGTGAAGAAAGGCAAAATAGGAAGAGGGCAGATCTCGACTCCTTAGAAGAGGCCGACGCCGGCTCTGATACCAAAGTTGATGCGGCACCGAGTGGGGTGAAGGGGAAGAGCAGATGATCGCCTTAGGAATCGCACCAGAGGAAGGAGGGAGAGACCGCGACTGAGAGCCAAAAGGGGTATTCTTTGTTTCTTTTCGTCAATGTCTCTTCTAAGAGGATTTACAAAATAATTTATAGAGGCTAAATCCTAAAGATTCCTTTGACCCAAATAAAGACCAAAATAACCCTGAGACCCATAATAGATTAAAATCGCATCAAAAAATCATAGAAAAAATGGGAAAAGAACTTGTTGGCCCTTAATGGGCCAACACTCACACTAACTGTTCAATAGAGAAGAGAATACGTCAAAAGGGTAAATGTCAATCCTCTAGCCAAACAGATGCCGATGTCATAGCCGGGTGCTTCCTTCGACAGTAAACGTACGTTGGATCAAATCGGGTCCTCACCAATTCCTTTGTGAACATCATTGTGAAGATCTGAAGTTAGGAGCCCACGTAGAGACATCTTAGACATTGCAAAAAAAACCCTTGAAAGGTGATAAATTACAGAAAAACCATTGATAGGTGACACATTGCAGAAATACCTTCTGTTGTCCATAAATTTGTAGAAATAACCTCTGCTGTCCATAAATTGTTACACTATGTACAAAATTGCAGAAAAACCCTCAAAACATCAAAAATTATAGAAATACCACATTTGTGGGAAAATTGTACAAAAGCCTCTTGTTCAACCAAGCATTACTAAAATACCCCCACCTATCCAAAAAGTACCAAACTACACATGAACTCTCCAAAAGTTACCAAAACACCTCCGAGTTCAAAAAAAGCATGAAAGCCCTTGTTTAGTCCAAAAACCGCACAAAGCCCCTAGCATGTTTCAAATTATCAAAACTTCTTGTTCAAAATTTAAAATACAATTTGTACAACTCGATGGAGTGGAACCACGTCCCTTTCCTAAAGCGACGTACGCCCCCCTAAGTTTGTTCTTAGGTTCGAACTATCATACTCAGAAATACTCAGAAACTCAAGAAATAGGGAAAGTCAAGAAATGACAGAAATATCCAGATATGTCAAGAAATGACAAAAATACCTGGAAATGTTAAGAAATGACATAAATACCTAGGAATTTTAAAAATTTACAGAAATACCAGAAAAGGTAAGAAATTGCAGGAATATCTAAAAATGGCAAGAAATTGCAGGAATACCCTGAAAGGGTAGGAAATTGCATAAGTACCCAGAAAGAGTAAGAAATTGCAAAAAATACTGAGAAAGGGTTAGAAATTGCACAAATAATCAGAAAGGAAAGAAAATGCAAAAAAATACTACGAAAGGGTAAGAAATTGCAAAAATATCCTAAAGAATTAAAAATTGCAAAAATACTCAAAAAGGGCAAGAAATTGAAGAAATACCCAAAAAGGGTGAGGAGCTACAAAGATACCCCAGTCTTGTGCAAAAATGTCTTTTGGGGATATCAAGTCAACTTAAGGGTCTAATCACAATTAAAGAGTGATCATGACCATGGATTTGCTCCGATTGTGATGGAATTCAAATTCAACCATCTGATCATGATAGAAGCAAAGTCAATGACCAAATCGTGAGAGGAGCAAATTCAACGGATCCAAATGGAGACTGAAGCAAAGTCAAAGGATCCGATCACGACCGGATGTAATCTCGAAAACCCAATTATATGATCGGGGCCACTTGTAAAAGTCTTGAAAAACCGATTGTAATTCAAATTACATATGTACAAGGAAATAAAGTTTTTGAATTTCTTAGCAAGAGAATGTACCCATAATAAGCGATCATCAAGATCATTAATGTCATAATGGATAGGGGCAAAAGGCATTCTTTGACATTTAATTAAATCCATGCTAGGGTATCTATTAAAGCATGAAAAATGAGAATTAATTGTGATTTGAATGGTCTGGAATGGTGATCCATGGAGCTCCTCCCGGATTAGGGTTTTCGCCTGCAAAGGCGACAACTCTGGGTGTCGCGTTGTGAACGCGACAGCCCAACCTGTCGCGTTCGTGTTATGAGCGCGACATGTCGAAGGGCCGCGTTCTGAAGGCGACCTGGTCCCTTGTCGCGACCGCAGCTGAGAGGTCTGGACATGCATGCTTTCAGTATTGTGGTTAAACGATTATTCGTATTTGTTGTGCATGGCAATGACAGGTGGAGCCAGTGCACTTGTTACGCTCATGTTCGAACTCACTCTGATGTAAATTAACACCGACTCCAGTCGGTGGGAAAAAGTCCAATACACAAATGTTAAATCATTTGATCAATTAAATATGTGAAATTAATGATATGCCAAAAATAAACATACCCAACAAAATGGATATTAAAAGAAAGAAATTATGCACATATTTTGGAGGACAAAACTGTTGAGATGGTGTCAGAAGTGGATTATATGTCATAAATATACTGGATCCAATAGTGACACTGTGGTACCAAGAAAGAGCTACATATGTGATGGGGGTTAGCACAAGGAATGAACTAGGTGAAAGTTAGTGGACTTATATTGATCCAATCATAAGTCGGTAAGAGGAGATGGTGCCCATAGAAAAGCAGTATCTAGAAATAGGAGCAAAAACATGCCAATGTAGAGCTACCATACCACAGTGTCACTGTTGAGTATGGCTAGGCAAGGATCGGTGATTTAAAAGCCAGTCGAGTCGGGTCCATTGGTCAACTAGTCGGCTACTAATTCTTTCTCTTTTTCCAGCTTTTCTTTGGAACATTGTCTGTGGAAAAGTCTTTTGTACCCCTATTAAAATTTTCCTTCCAAGGGCAGAGGTGCTACCATGTTTGACCCCCGTGATCTAACTGCACAAGTCAATCCGCGTGTGCGTGCCCGCACATTAGAGAATTCATGGCCTCAAACTCCATATTCCAACAATGTTCATAATCATTACATTATGAACATTGTCACAGTCATTAAATGCTTTAAAAAATTCCTAATTGTTCAAGAGCTATCTAAAATGTATTATGCTTTTCATTTTTTTAGTGAATATTATGTTCTAATTTTAATATAATATCATATTAACATTTTTTATTGCATAATTGCATTTTGATTACCCATACATTATATATCTTTATATATTTAAATTCCATATAGGAGGGAGATATCACATTGGATACTGCCTTGGATGCCTAAGCACTGCCTAGCTGGGCGCCTAAGCCCTTAGGTGCTTAAGGATCCCACAACACTTTGGGCCCCTTGACAACTATGGGTTTGGGTTACCATCCTTTTGCGAACTCTTTTCTCCAAAAGACACCCACATCATGCTATGTAAAGCCAACAGGAGACCCTTCTTCTTCCATACACGAACAATTCTCATATTAATTCTACTCTCATTTATTGACATTGATTGGTCTGATTTTATCTATTTTATGATCTTTTATTTTGGATGTCAAGGATTAGGACTCACATTAGTAAAATGATATTTTTTAGCGATATCATCTCATTGTTAAATGATGACCTCTGAAATAGTTCATATTAGTAAATCAGATTTTTGTTCTTCATTATCTTGCACTCTTATATTCAGCTCATAATGCATATACACTGATACTCTACCATTTGAGCTATATATATGTCTTCTAAATCAGTACTTTTATTTCAATCAGATTTTTTCTGTCATGCTTATATCTTTAGATATGACAGGCATACCCTCAACACTAACAATCAACAAGAGTCATGCATTAAAAATGAAAAAAACCCTGAAAAATGACTGACTTGGACTTGAGGCGTCCAACTCGTCAACCAATCGGTCCACTAGACGGGGGGTGCCCAACTTAGACCGATGAATCCTTTTTAAAACACTAGCAAGGATGAATTAACTAGGCCAGAATCAGAAAACAAGAAGTTGTTAGGCTATGTATAAAAGGTTTAGTCGCTTAGATTTACTTTGAGGAACATGTTAGAGATAGAACTGTATGCACTTGGTCTAAAAAGGATAATAATTCACAAAAGCTGGATCAGATTGTGACGACTAGGGCCTTATCAAGATATTGGATGAGTCCACATACATTTATCTATGTTCAATCAGTTGTGTCTAGAAATAATAATTAAAGAAATGAAAGATCCAATACTAAAGAATTGACCTACCCATTGCACTAGAACTGCCTTGCAACAAGTAAATTATGCATAGCATCTTGGAACAAACTTAAACCAGAAAATTCATTTAATAAACCTTTTCCTTCTAACTCAGGAAATGCATAAGATGAAAACTCATTCATTACTAGCTAGCTACTTGAAAGTGTGTACCTTTACAGGAAAGTTGATAATAAAACATCCATTTCAAAGCTATTTATCGTATGAAGAGTGACGATAAGAAACGTTTTGCACCACACTGAATTCTGTAAGTTTCCTTCTTTCTTGGCTCAATTCTGATGGCTCGCTAGCACAGTATCTTATCAAACTATGGGAAGGGAAGACAATATCATAAGTAAGAAGCAAGATCGCAATGGAGAGGAGCATATGGCGTACCTCAGGACCATTGAAGACAGAAGGTTCATTCATGTCGTTCCATATGTACAGTGAAGGTGTTGAACCCGGATAGTTTTTCAGTGAAAATTTTTCTGCCCACCATTCTCGTATCTCTGGATTCAATGTGTCAGGGTATGAAGATGAACCAGGCCAGCACCACCCATCAAAATCTCTAGCAGCAGATGCATCTTCACATAATATCCCTTCTGGTTGCCTCCCTATGTAGATGAAAGGACTCATCCCTCTTAATATGAGGATCGACAATGGTGACCATGCGCCTTCCTTTCGCAAACAGTTTGGTCTGCATTTCCTCTGGGTTGGGGAATAACACTTTGTCCCATGTGAAGTACCTCTTCCCATCCGTGTGATCGATATCAAGCCAGAGAACATCGTATGGGATATCATGATCATCGAACCCTGCATCCACACCCGCCACATCATCTTCATCACGGTAATTCCATCTGCACTGGTGGTACGCCACTGCGAACTGCTGAGGCATAGCAGGGGTACCAGTCACACTAGTGTACTGGCGTATCACATCCTTAGGCTCAGGTCCCACGAAGAAGAAGGCATCCACAATCCCCGCCTCGCTCATCCACAATGTGTCAATCCTCTTCGTCTGCCTCTCACGATCGGCAGCCGGCAATCCATCCCACCCGGAGCGAGCACATCAATCTGCATCTCTGCCGCATTAAGCAGAAGAACCCAAACGTACCGCGCGCCCATGGGAGAGCATGAAGGGGATAGCCGTAGAGCCCAAAGGGCGAGTCGTGAAGGTACTCGAACACGTCAAGGTTGAAGAGCGGTAGGGTTCCGAGTGCTCCACGCCAGGACCTCGCGTGGACCGGAGGGCCAGCGAAGTGGAGGCGTGCTCCGGGATGCCATAGACGAAATCCGCGCCGTGGAACGACACGTCGAAGCTGATTGACTGGGGCCCGTGCGGGCGGGTGTCCGTGTGGCTGCGGAACCCCTCTTCCCAGTCCTCCCCTTTCCTCCGAGCCCTCGCTGCTCGAAGTCGAACAGTCCATTCGAGTTGAAGGAGATCAGCCGATCGCCATCGGATCCTTTAGCCGAACATAAAGCTCGAACGGGTCATGCCGGAGAACGGCCTCGTATCCCCCTGACAAGTAAACACGGAGGCGGTACCGTCCGGAGATGCCAAGATCCGCGGAAGCCAGAGCTTGCGGTCCTCTAAGTCTGAGAGAAGCACGTCGGGGACCTGGAATCGTTTCTTGCTGGGCGGATCGGCGGCGGGGTCGTCCACCTCGTCGATCTTAAGCCGCAGGATGCTGTCTTGATACACGGAAAGCTCCAGCCGAAGAGGTCTGATCTGCTGCGGCTGCTGCTCTTCTTCCTCCTCGCTAGAGTGATCGGTTCCATTGGACACCGCGCCGTCATCCCCGGCTTCGGTGTCGGACGACGCCTCCTCTTCGATGATGGGAGAGGGAGGCGGGGGCGGCGTGGGCTCGGAGTGGGCCGGGGGTGGAGGACGGCGAGGAGACGGCCGGCATCGAGGGCGACATCGGAGACGGTGAAAGCGGAGGAGTGTGGCTTCCGTGAGCGGGCTCGCTTGCAGAAGGGGGTCTGGTTGCATTTCGAACTCTTCCTTCTTCCATGAGAGAACGGCGCGCGAAGTGGAGGGAGAGGGAGAGGAAGAGGAGGAGGAGGAGGGGAAGCCTCGCAGACGGAGGAGGCATGGTCAGGGGGGAACACGGGTTCGCCGGCGCTGCCAGTGAAAGAAGCTGCCCCCGCTTGTTCTCGTCTCTTCTTCTCCGGCCGAGTTCGTAAAGGGTCCCTCGGTCCCCCGTCTGAAAGGTGGGACGCGCAAACGTGGAAGCGCGATATTGGAAGGAGCTGCGGGAAGCCAATGGATGGGCCTGGGCTAACAACAGTGGGCTGAAAAGTGTGGAAAGTAATAACATTTGCTAGCCGTGATATATTATAGGGTGTCACTGGGCCGGGCCGGCCCGGAGGTTCGGAAGCCTGGCCCGGTTTTTTCCGGGCATGGGCCTAATTTTTTTATTTAAATTTATATTTCAGCCCGGCCGGCCCGGCCGGCCCAAAAAAATCTGGGCTGATTCCGGGCTTGGCCTGGCCCGGCCCGGCCGCCCGGTCGGCCCGCCTCCCGCGCCCCTCGGCCTCCCCGCGTCCCCGCCCGCCTCGGCCCGCGTCCCCACCCGCCTCGGCCGCGTCCCCGCCCGCCTCGGCCTCCCCGCGACCCCCGCCTCGGCCCGCGTCCCCGCCCGCCTCGGCCTCCCCGCGCCCCGCCTCGGCCCGCGCCCCGCCTCGGCCTCCCCGCGCTGCCGCCTCGGCCCGCGCCCCGCCTCGGCCCGCGCCCCCGCCCGCCTCGGCCTCCCCGCGCCCCCGCCTCGCACGCCGCTCGCCCCAGGCCGGGCCTCAAAAACTGACACCGGGCTCGGCTTTTTTTTTTTAACGGGCTTTGCCCCGGCCTGGGCCGGTTATCTGGAGGCCGGGCTGGACCTGGGCTAGACCAGGCCCGGCCCATTGAACCCCTAGATATATATGTAACAAGTGTCTGGTTATTTGCTAATTGTTTACATAATTTGTTTATAATGATAAGTTTTATCAGATCAGAAAATAGTATTGAACTAGCATAGGTCTCATATGTCTCTTATATTTTTAATAAAACCTCCTTGTCCTCTAACTCTTATTATTTCATCTAAAACTAATCGTATGGAAATTTACAAGATGTTAAACACCATTATATTTATCTATTTTAGACGATCTTCCATGGGGATGAAGGGTTATGCGGAAATACACAATACGGTAATCTAGAAGGGGGGGGGTTGAATAGATTACGGAAATTCAAACTATTGATGGCTTCTTTTCGATGCTCAGCGATCTTAATGAAATTTGATTAGAATTCGATTAAGTATGAGACCGCTTGAGTTGATCTAAATGAGAACAGGGAATCAAACGTGCGTATGAACACCGTGCCTACCAATCATCTATCGCAAAACGCGAACAAACCACAGAACACGATGATTTAAGGTGGTTCGGAGTACACAACTCGTGTATCCTACATCCACCGTCCACACACACACGCAGAAACGACTGCTTATGAGCGAGTTCAACACAACTCAACCACACACACGTTGTCTGATGAAAACGATCAGAACAACCACAAAACGTGAATCAAGCACAAGGATGCTCGAAACACAACCACACACACACGATGGAATGGAATTATGAAATGGAGAAGAATTAGGAATTAGGGAACAAATCCGGTTGGAATTCTTCTCGTGGATCGTCCAACGCTCTTCAAACTTCGATTGGATGTAGATTGGTCGATGTAGAAGGTTGAATTGATGACGATCCGGCTTCAGCTCCGCATAGATGGTGATTCACCAGACGATCTGGGCGGAAAGTTGAAGCAGAGCAGCAATTTTGGGCTTTTCCTCTTGGTCCCTTGGAGGCTCTTGGATGGGAGGCTGCTCTCTGCGAATTTGGCTCCAAAAGGATGTTTATATAGTGTTAGGTAAAGGTGGGGGTCGTGGAGGAAGGAAACACCCAAGTGGGGCCGGATTTGGAAACTCAAAATCTTATGTTTCCATCGTCTGTCGACAGGTGCACTTGCATCTGTCGACAGGCGCACTCAGGCTGAGAACTGGGTTTCAGGAAATTGAGTTTCTGAGTGTATCTGTCGACAGGCATTTGCATCTGTCGACATGCACTCAGGAATAGAACATAGAGTCTGTCCTGGGTTGACTGTGTGAATCTGTCGACAGGTACATTGCATCTGTCGACAGATACACTCAGAGATGCAAACCTGAGTTCTGTCTTGG